>LYUA01000342.1:757239-771678 GCA_002093875.1 Calopteryx splendens
TGCAATGGCCATTATTTCATATTTTTGTGAAAGGTTTCTGTTTTTCTCATGCCTAGGCATTCCTGCTGCACGTGCTGGCCTTATAACGTATTTCACTTGAACGAGGGGCAGTTTTCGCATGGCCCGTGTTGATTCATCCGGGCTCCATTGCCAGGTGGATGGCCAATATGGCGTGAGTTGCCTCTCAGCCCTCCCCCGAACCCCGTGGGAATGAAAAGGGACAATTAAAAATAGCACTCCACACACGCGGCGCCAATCGATTGTCGAACAACACGAGGCGCCTGGCCACCTCTCGCTTCGCGGACCTCCGAAGTCCTCCCCGCCCCCCGGACCTCCTCACCCCCATGCGTCCCCGATATTTTCCAATCCTCACCCCACCCCCTTACCTTTTTTTCCTCAACCCCCTGGAAGCGCTCTCGTGTCCAAAGGGAATGGAATGAGAAGGGAATGTGGTTCCCATGCCTGGAGTTTCAAGCGAAGTGAAACAATCCCCTTGGGCCATGGTATTAAACCTAATTATCCGCATTCAATACGTATCGTTTCCACGAAAAACCTTTGGAGAATTTTCGTGGACGCTTTGCGTTATTACATAATAATAACTCGTGGTTAATTCATTAGCTAATTGAAAACTTGCTATGAATGCACACTATGCTATGAAAGCACACAATTACTGTGCAGCGAACATCCCTTGAGAATGCGCTTTTCCAAATGAAACAATAGATAGTTAATATTTAATTTGGTTACCTTTCCAAGTATGAAATGAATATCCGATGGGGGATCGGTAGTGATGTCGCACATAGCATATTGTGATGCGAAACAACGTTTTCTCGTGGAGATCTCAAAGTAGGACTGACAGTTTCAGCACTTTCAGGTATACTATCTATCATTTATAAATATAGAGGTGGCAGGAATTGATTGAATGGATGATATTGAGTGCCAATGGAACGTTGAAGATTGTTATTTAGGGGTGAAGTTTGGCCAAGTAACGCAGAGGAAAGAAAATATTAGATATATTGGACGTTAGGATGAATGTGGATTTAAAAAATGGTTTTGTGTGATGCAGGATGTTAGAGTATTTAGTGTCAAGCTAAGGGCTGTTTAGAATTGTATAGCTAGCCCCTGGACCCATCAAAAACCTTCATTGACCGGTAGATTGAATCATATGAAAAATATGGTCCACGCTGCCCTAAAACCCACCCCTTTCCCCGACGTGTTGACCACATTTTGTTGTCAGCTCCCTCTGCGGATATCTTTCTTCCATAACTTATAACTTGGGTTTTATTCAATAAATATTTTTCTATTAGCAAGTACACTGGCCTAAGATAGCGGCAACTTAATAAGTGCATATCCGACTGATTAACAATTATATAATTTAACAATTAGCTACTCTTTTCCAACTCCGGCTTTATGAATTACTAATTTCACTACACGCAATAGTAACTCTACTGTCCATGGCGAAAAGTAAAAGAACACATCCACCATATCTGAATCAAATTTCATTTTGTAGTTGTAAAGTCTCAGATCTCAGTCATTTTGTAGGTGAAAAGCGTCAATCGATAGAAACATTAAATTACCTAATAGATAACTATTTAAAAGGTACACTCTGTCAAGTAACATACAATTAAAAATGTTAGCGACAAAAGTACTAGCCTAGGATTTTAACCAACTCCGACAATACCGACTGCCTACTCCAACAGTACTCGATTGATTATCACCGGCTACCTACCGAAAACTAACGACTACGCAACACAGCTTATTACAGCTCTTTCCATTTTCTCCCAATCCTGCCCAATAAACGGCCTTCGAGGAATATTAAATAAAGAAAATAAAAAGCCACAAGCCGTTTTTTCCTTCCCTTTTCAACACGCCGCGCCGCCCGCAGCTCAACCACCCCGCGCCACATTTCTGAAAGGGAGGAGAGAGAAACTTTGCCACACGCCCCCACAAACCCCTCCGACGCCATTCCTCCCCGTCCTTCACCCAAACCACCCCTCGAGCAGCACCCGCAGCAAAAACCAATAGCACACCTCCCCCACAGCCCTCTTTCCATCCTCTCCGATAATCACTTTTTCCCCTTCTAACATATTCCCGCGTTCCACGTGGCGCGCTTGCCGTCGAATGGGATGGAATGAATGGCGCTCGCACGCACCAAGCTCTTCGGCCCTTCGCGTCTTCCCCCAACTCGGCCTCGCGTCTCTCCCCCTCCCCCCCCTTTGGTATTCAATGAAAACGAGCGAGAGAAAAACGATATGGAAATTTGCGTGGACGTAGTACGTGCGAGCCCGTGCGTACGTTTATGCGTACGCCGACGTACGCATATGCTCACGTTCCCCACGCGTTTCCGGAAGGAGGAGAGGAGGGGTCAGTATTGTGGAGGAGGGCGTGTGGACAAAAACTAAAGCTGACGCGTGATAATATCGAAGGCACTGCGCGTGTGCCCGCGTGGAGGTGTGAATCGGGGATTCGCTTCCATCGAATCGGGTCATGCGATCTGAATCGCCGCAGTGAGTCGCTCGCAGATTGCTTCCGTAACTTACTGAGTCGATCTTTTCTCGCGGATAATATTTTTCTTCCATTTAATCCCTGCACGCTGTGGCCTATTCGAGTCAAGGAGCAGAAGAAGGCTTATCTATATGGGTGTGCCTTCCTTCAGTGGAAGTATGAAGACAATGAACTCAATTTACCTGGATACCAATCAGATCCATATGGAAATGAGGCCGTCGTCTCGTTGCACAAGAACAATCAGTATGACTTGGCTTCCATATACTTAATGAATTTTCACCTTCAGGCCGTTATACCTATTCCTTTTTCATCAAGAGAAATTGGAATTACAGCTCCAGTCAGAAGAACAATCAATAATCGAACAGAGTCATATTTAATCGTGATATACGCGTTGTTGAAGTCGGCAGTTCATTTATCAGAGGAATGCATTATTATTTTTCATTTCGCTCTAATTCGAGGAATGGAGTCCTCACTTCTGTGATCAAAGTTAAAAGCAGTTTAATGCAACCGGTACCGATGTTATTTTCGATTTGTATGTTGTTTGGGCTTTGGTAGCTGAGTTATGGTTGGCCCAAATACTACACATAGGATATAACCACTGTGAATTGAATTTATCAGTGAAAAAATAAGAGGGGCTCGGTATGAGTAGGCATCAGCGAAAGAAGAAATCTCTACGAATGTTCGCCGCTTCTTTGAAAGGCAATAGATTTCCCTGAGCTTTGTTTTACGCAGCGTAACATAAAGCTTTGTCCTATTCTACGAAATTGGGTCCCTACCTACTTCAGTCGCCGAGCACGGCTTCAACGCTCTTGCCTCGAAGTCAAGGCATAAACATTCGTTCAGTGTTCTCAAAGCGAAAGAGCTGAGAGAGCTAGTTGGCAAATAACAGTTATTTGTGAGGAAAAATACAAATTGTTTTACCTTTCCATTATTAATACCTTTCAAGAAGTAAGATCTGAAACTCTTTGGCATGGTCTATTATAGTAGTTAAGTTAAAAAATTGCTCAAGCAGTTATTTCCTGAAGAATATCATTATCTTCCTTTGTGGCCTTGGTGTCATTGCTATGGAACTACAGGCATTTTAAGCACAGTAAATAATTCAAAGGCACGAGAAGTAAGCGTAAAAAATGTTAAACTTTTTTTAAAAGTTGAAATATTTCCACTTTCCCCAGGTCAGTCTTCAGTAAAATTCCCATTTCGCAATCTCGAACTCATCCTCGGAGACCCTGATAATTCTGACTGCATAGGAGTCTCACGGGAATTCCTCATCTCCATGATTAAGTCAATGGCTTTCTCCTTCAACCTTCTTCTCGACCCTTTTCTGATCTATTCAATCGATCCCGCCCTCTTCCGTCCTTTTCATTTAACTGATAATTAGGTATTGGAGGGATTGAACGCTACCTTAAACCCCCCGTCAGGTACCGATCCAAATCTTCTTCCGACGGAATCAGTTATTACTAGTGACTAAACGCTAATTTGATAGCATTAAATCTTTTTCATAAGAATTTCTTTCATTTCGTCGTGTTAATTGAAGGAATCGTTTAAAAGGTTTCATCATTCCTAATTCCTCATATCGTCCTTCCCGCACATTCAAGCAATGGTACGGAGAATGGAATTCAACGGAGTTGGTAATGCAAAGTTAGAAAATAGGCGGTGGTTTTATAGGTGGCGTTATAACCACACACCAAGTTATGATAAATTAGTCGGCGTTTAATTTTCTCTCACGGTTTTAACTACGGATGTGATCCAGAACTGGGGTTCAGAGTGGAGACGCAAAGACATTAGTCAAGACTGATATGAAGTGGTAAGCTACTGTCTTCCAGAAACTTGGTCTTTGAGGAAAGCAAATTAGCATAGGAGAGGGTTGTGACGTGTGTATGTAGGGGTTTGTAAAAATTTAGATGGATAGGCAGGGAGACAAATGAAGAAGTGTAGGATAGAGGTTTGGATGAGAGGTAGTTAGAGAGAGTTACCTTCGAAAAATATAAAGAAAGCAAAAGTGGACAAAATAAATACAGTGATGCAGGAGAAATTTTAAGATATGGACAGAAGGTAGAATGAATGCCAGCCAGATGAGCAGAGAAAAGAGTAGAGAGTAGAGACTTCTGGGACGGAATGAAAGGGGTTGAAAACTGTGAGAAGCTGAAGAGGGAATGATGCAAGGGAAATGTTTTTATTATTATTATATTATTCAGCACTTTCTTGGAAATGTATGCAACGATGTGTAATAGATTTAGAGATTACCTAAATTGTACATTTAAACTATCGATAACCCGTTAATAAAATTGACCTTTAAGATCCTATTGATCATAAGGCCATTGTTATAAAGCATGAAATTACATGAGTAGCTCACATTGGTTCATAAATGAACGTTGATGGCCTTCTACGGGGGAGGTTATTCGCACTGACGACCGAACTCAATTTTCTAAGTAGGCGAGCAGGAAAGCCATGTAGGGAGGCCTCGTAAAAATAAAACCCTAATTTGAAACTGTGTATTACGCCGCTGCCTTTTAGGGATATCGGATTATGCTCCTTGTGCTACGAGTTGGCAGTAGTATCGTTAAGAAGTAAGCTCACGATGGTTTTAGTGTTATAAAAAGCAACTTATGCAATGCCTGCCTGTACATAAATCTACAATTTTAAGTGAAAGTGTTCGTTTTCAGAATGCATTTAAGATTCCCTTCCATTAAAAAGGGCGTAAATGTCGTCAACCTGCGCCAAACCCGGCTTGGAGTGCGACGAGATTAGAAATGATTGAACACGACTGAAAGCACACCGTAAAAACGGTACAGGATTTATGCTCTTGTTTTACTCGCAGAATTTACAACCCTGGAAGCTTGGAGAAACTGCATTGTAGAGGATAAAGATAATTTGATATTAAGTAGCGAGGCGAAATGAATTTCTTGTGCAACATTCAGCCACACTTTGCGAAATTTTATTTTTTCCTACCGCCCAGAAATGCCGGCGTTAACTCCAGGCAGTCATCCATCCCCTCGTGGGGTCAGCTTACTCTCTAAGCGCGTAGCACGGAGACGGAGACTTTTGTTCTTCTCCTGCACTCCGTCTAGCTTCTCTCCTCTACTTGCTCCCGGTGGAAGTGAGCGTCGCAGCATGCCTACCGCCGCCACTCTCCGCCCACCGAGTCCCTCCCAGGCCACCCCAATTAGCGTGGGACCGGGGGGCGACCGCATATCGTCATCCGACGACCGCCGCCGTCTATTGAGCACTCTTCTCCGAATGGCGGCGATTAGCACCCCGGTTGAAATTTCAAGAGTGGGGGGTGGGGAAGAAAGAAACGAAAAAGGTTGTTGAAGAGGGGAGGTTAAAGGAGAGGCAGGAGGAAAGGAAGGAGAGGGGGTGAACATGGGATTGCCGATCCGTAGCGCATCTTTTCGTGGACGAGATGTGTGGGTTTGATTTATAAAATAATTTACTTTGTGAGGGATAAATAATGAAAAAAAATCATGATAGAATTACAATTTCGCGTTTTCGCACAAAATAATTTGCATCACCGTCAGGTTTCGTAATTTTACTAGGGATATCCGCGGATGCATTACTGATAACCGCATAGGGTGCCTATCCTTAGCCTGCCGAGGTCAGTCGTTAAGCGTGTTAAGAATTTTGTGGCTCAACGTTTCTAATGCGTTTCACTAAGAATCTTTAGCTGCAAAGTGACTTGTTTTGCAGCTTGTTTATGCATTGTTCTTGGTTTTGTTTCGCCGTCATAAACACTCATTTCCTCCCTTCCGAGAAATGTAGAGGAATGAATCTGGAAACCAAACTGATATTAAAATATTATCGACTCTTTCAGGATGAGTAAACAGAACAAAAAAATGCCAAGACGCACCGGTATTCTTATATAGATTATCATAAGACTTAATCGGATCAAAAACGCGGTCAACCATTGGTATACCATCAACCCAAATCGAACTGATTTGGGTTGATGGCAGTAAAATTTCAGCAATTCGAGCCTCATTCCAGGAGCCTACCACTTAACCAAAGTTTACCACTCCACTAAAGATAATCGCGAACGTGATCATCTTTATAACAATTTGGAATTTCAATAAAAAATTATTAATTAATTCCCTACCAATCTTTTTTAACGCCCGAGAAATTGCCTTTACCGAGCCGTTTCATAAAAAAGAACAATTCGCTTAGATACAGAGGTATGTATCTAGAAGGAAGTTTAGTACATATTTTTTCCGTCGAAAGTGAAATAAGAAATAACTGTGGATCCCTGCTCTTCCCCAACCATAACTATTGAATCACATAATTCATTTTTTAGAACATTGTATTAATTCGCCTTCTTTCCATGCATGCATTCAAATTTACGTTCTGACACCCGACTAAATTGATACACTTTCTGTTTCAATGAAAATATGAAACTCGGACTACAGATGTTTTACAGTTATTCGTTTTGGAAAAAGGGTAGGAAGTATCCAGATTGCCCTCCATGAAGAGCCTACGAAATTATTTTCTTGAGGCTGTCAGAAAAAAATACTGCCGTATGACTTCCATTATAATCAATCCATGTATCTAAAGGACGTAAAGTCAGTAGTTACCTGGTGCTCGTCTATGGCCGTGTGTATGTTAGTGTATGATAATATGATATTTTGCGATAGGTGGCTCGCACTATGTGGTGACGAAATTCTAGTCTTCCTCGCATGTTTTCCATTCCTCGAACCTTCATCCCTTACGCTGCAGCCGTCACGTCTAATTGTTTTCTCCCCTTTTCTGTGTAATCCGCAGGTGTTTTCACGGGAGCACCCCCTTGTCGAGGCGAGAATGCCGCACGAGGAGTCGAGGGGAGGGGCCAAGGAGGGCGCGGGGGGCGGCGAGGCGGAAGCCAAGGGCCAGGGAGCCGCCGCCCCCGGCACTCGAAGGATCAAGCTGCGGGACGTCAACGCCCACCTGGCCTGCGTCCTCTGTGGCGGCTACCTCGTCGACGCCACGACCATCGTCGAGTGCCTCCACTCTTGTAAGTACTTACGCGTGACGACGGGAATGCAACAAACAGATTGATCAGTCGCCACTGCACCCCAATCTGCTTATTCGCATATTTCAGTGCTTATGCATATAATGGCAATCCGTTGTCACGAAAACTAAGATGGAACCTAATGAAATTCGGGCCAGATATGTTTTTTAAAGTTCTATCACCCATAAGGTTGAAAAAGATTTTGCGCGTTTCAATTTATAAGTCTTGGTTCATTGTCGGGAGTAGAAAATAGCGCAAGTGTTGAAACGAGTTGCGTGTCGACTGTACATTGTGGTCGTTAATATGTTATTTTTCACTATAAACGCACGAGTCGTTACGCGTGCTAAACCACCGTTAACAAGTGCAGTAGAAATTATATGGAAGAATGCATTTAATTACGGGAATGTTGCATCATTCCGCCTTTGCCATCGCACGTATGATTCTCGGTACCTAGACCTTCCTAATTGTTCACACAGGCCCTATAATATAATCTCAATGCCTACATTATATATATATTTCACAGGATATGTGGTTCAACATGTTTCAAATTATATTCATGGCTACATTTGGAGTAGTTATTATCACCACAAAATACGTTAACACTATTTACATTAAAGAGAATAAATTGGTATTTCTTCGTAATGGGATTATAAACTAGTACTAAATAATCTCTCGATAGTAACATTAATAATGTTACGCCAGTTAGAAGCAGCTGTTTTTTAAACAACGACATGTGGCATAATATCTTAGGGACTTAATTGAACGTAATAGAATGCACAATTTTCAGTGTATGGATTTCATATACCACACTGAAAGCTATGCTACAACAGCCTAAAAAACTTGTGTGATAATTATTTTAAAAATACATAAAACATGTATCATTTTTCTTGTATCACAAGGGAAACAATTATAGAAACAATAGAATCATTTGGCAAATGGAACTATTTAAATGGAAATCCATAAGGAAACTGAATTAAAGAAGGCATTTCGGTATTTCCTTATGGTGGACACCTGTGACTAATTAAATTTTATGACATTTTCACCATATAAAATAGTTCATTCTATTCATTCCCAAGTCATTCTATTCAAGGTATCACAAATACATAAATTTTTATAACACACAGTAATCAGTAATGTCAATGGGCGTTTGCTTCAAGATATTAAAAAAACTGGTAAAACCGCTCAAACTTTACGTTCTTTACCCAGATTAAAATGGTTTGTCAAGAGACCCGATTTATTTTCCAAAGTAACGTTACGTAGCTATAAAATTTTTCCAAGAAGAAAACTCTTCGTACTTACTGTACCACCACAATCAAAAGACCGCGAATCCGAATACCGCTTAAGAGATGGATGTCGCATGGCCAATTGCACCTTTTGTGAGCCTACAGCAATGTTCCCTCAGCATTCCGGGGCCATGACAGAAACACTACAACCAAATCAGCATATCTATGCCCACAGTATAGTAGCAAAATTGTGAGTTATCAGATACAAAGGGAATGTAATAACACGTAAAATCCTTAAATTCATCTAACCACATGTTTTAAATGTTAATAAAGTGAAGAATTTACCTCTTATATAGGAATCTTCATACTACTGAGTATTACACTCTTCTCATTTTGCAATTATGATAATTGGAAAAATAACAAAAACCGTAAGCGTGATTCACAGAAATCATGAAGAAATTTATATTTAGGTCTCCCTCTTAGACTCTGAAAACTTGCCTGTGGTTAGGCTTTGATACTAAAAAGCCCAAAATCCAAACTATAGTTTGCGGGAAAATATTTGCGCAATTCGATATTTTTGGGCAAAAACTTGGATACTCATGATGCAGTACAAAAAACCGGTCTTAGAAAATGAAAAAAATGATCCTAGACTATGGTCGTTTTTCGTTTTCAAAAAGTTATTGAATACGGTAATTCAATTTCTCTAATAGGTATCGGAAAAACTGTTGCCTTATTGGTTGAATGCAAAAGTAATAAATATATGACCATATACAACAATAATTCCCAGAATCCACAATGATCTTATTTTTGGCAGAATCAATTTTACAATATTTATGGAAATGGTTCTTAAAGCTTGACCAATACCACTATATTTGGTTCAATTTTACAATATTTATGGAAAGTGTTGTTAAAGCTTGACCAATACCACTATATCTGGTTTACATACATTAAAAATAAAATGCATTAAACCTGACGACACCTTACGATTCCTTCATGTCACGTACACATATTTGACTCTAACAAGTATACCACAGCGTGAGCTCTACAAAATTAGAATCATATAAAATCATCTGTACTCACCCTCCAGGAGCCCACCGTCAGATGACCGAAGAATCCCCTCCCCCACTTTCGTATGAGGAAGAGCTGCTAGTTCCGTCTTTTTCTTCACTAATTGTCAAGGTTACGCTGGCTCCATTTCACCTGGGAGAGGTTTCACACTCGAATAACTGTGAGCGAGTCACTTTTAGAATAGAGTTTTCACTTAACGTTAGTCACTGTGATATATAGTGAGCACAAACGGAAGGGAAAATGAGCAGAGAAAAATGAAGGGGAGGAACGGGTGGAATCGTAACAACAGTAATGTCTTTGTCAAACAACAACTCTACGAACGCCTGCAGATACGTAATTATAATATATATTTTCGTCGGATAGCAAATTAAAATAAAACAATGCTGCGAATAGCAATCCTCCCGAACACGGCCACGCACACGTGCACTGCCCGAGACCTGAACTCCGACTGATGAGTCAAGAGACTACCACGAAAATATTGGAGCGTCCAGCCAGCCTTTCAAAATTTCATGTTCGCAAGTTACTGCGAATGGTTGCCTAGCAAACCACCCCCCAACGTACTACGCGTGTTGTGGTGTGACCTTGAGTACTCGAGTTTTCTAGAACGGTGTGTTCCTCGATCGGTCTACTGTCAACGTCTCCCTCCGAGCAAGTTCGATGGACACCGAGGCTGTATTTTAAATTGACCAGATTTCGGTGAAGTTTAATAGAGACGATCTCTGATCGTCAGGGAGTCCGTGCTGCTAAAACGGCGAGTGAGTGAGTGATGCGAATCGCTTCGGGCGATTTAATGCGCATCGTGAATAGATGATGAACGCGATAAGGATATTTAATTTTACGTGCACAACGATTTTGACGGAAATAATAATTAGTGTACTCGTCAGCTTCTCATAATATGCGTATTGTGCGATTACATTAAATGCAATTAAAATTGAAACTGGTCCGAATCAAACTTCACCAACATTTATAGCGCAAATTATTCAGGTCAATTGTTGTAGTATTTATATAGGGTGTCTTACAACGATAACAAGTGAAAAAATAAGTTTCCACGCATGCGTTTGGGAGGGGAACGCTATGCGCATGAAAAGTTTCGGCAGGTAGGCAATACGAGTACATGCAGAGACAGAGTTATTCAAATGGATAATTTTTGCGCCCACTTGCCTCCGCTATTAGTTCTCACAGAGGGTTTGGAGCAGTGGATACAATAAAACGAGAGGCGCTGTTGGCGTTGCCCGAGTGCCGGACCATTGGACGTCGGACCCAATATAAACAACCTCAGATACAAAAGGACACCAACTGTGAGCGTCGCCCACCAGCGTACGAGGCAGAGGGGATTGTCAGGCCAGCATGAATGAACTCGGGGCGAATGCTTCCGAAAAAACAAGAGGATGGGAGAGGCTCCATCCTCCATTACCTTCACCCCTCCCCCTTCTCGCCCGGCATCGTGACTCGAGGCCGCCGCGCCCGCCCCGTGCTCTCTCGGGGAGTAACGGATCTCCGGGAGCGCGTGAGTTGGAGAGCCTGTTGGGCCTAGTGCGAGGGGCAGGTGTAATGCGCGAACTATGCCCTTTGATGGGACTGCTACCTACATCCATTTATCTACCCAGTCATATCTTTAAATCCGTTTCATAAAGAACCCTGCGACGGTGCGTACATTGAGATAGATTCCTAATTTCTCCCATGTGTGAAATTTAACGTTTCCTTTAAAGAGATATTATCTTACACTCGATGGTATCAGTCTTGATTATGTGGAAATTCATCTTGAATAAATGAAGAACACTAGGCATATAAGATATTATCTTGTTAAAATTTTAATGATTAACATAGCGGTAGCATTTTTGCCGATATTTGTGAATATCCAGAGAGAGAGTTCACCTGCCATCTTTCTCCAAACAGAATATAAAAGTATATTTAGCTAGGTGGAACAATTCGTGGCCCACTTTGAATATTTTTAATGGACTAAACATTCCATTTTCTGAATTGAACTATTCGTATTGGCTTTTCATGCCCAAAGCCTACAAATATGGTTCCATATCCCAACTGTAATATAAGCTAAGGTTTCGTTTTTCTGATTTGAGTGTAACTTTCGCCGCTCGCCTTTGAAAATTCGAACCACTGCTAATTATCATAATTTTAGCTTCTTCACTAGTAAGCTAGGAATTTTGATATTGGATTATAATTACAGGAATGAAATGGAAATTTCACTTCCTAAGGATCACTCGCATTGAGAGACAAGAATAGATGATTATTGGTATCAACTATATTTCCTCCGCGTGTGTGTATTGAGCAGGACGTCAATGCGAAAATAAATTAATCCGTTGAGATTGACCTCAGAACGCTATTTTTTTAAATGAGGTTACTCGAAGTGAAGGTCTAAGGAGGAAACTCACCAGTAAAATTGACCAAATGTCTTAAGTCGTTGTATGCCTACAGTAAAATTCATATGCCTATTATTATTAAGAAAGCCAGATTCTTCGTTTTTGTTCCATATTCAAACTGTCTCAACGTTTGTTAATATAATTCACATGATGGGTATAGATTTACTAGGTTCATGTTTTGTCCCTTTTTTAAACTGTTTCTCAGGATACATAATTGCTCTATTAGATACTTATACCTGGATAATCTTAGACTAATGTGTTATAATTTACCTAGTATCTATGTAAACCATTTACTTAATTTTAATTTGTATATTTACGCCATGAGTTGTCAAGTATCCACGAGCAACAAATTCCATCAGTTTCAACTCCCATTCTGGGTTGCATCAAATTCAAATACCTTGTATCCTAGAGTACGATAAAATTGACATGCCTCGTCCTCCAGTCTACCGACGACGGTCCAATTACATACCTACAACCAGAGAAATGATTGTGGGTTTTACACTCTCGGGCGTTAGTTGAAATTGCAAGCGAAATTGAAATACGGACGCAGCCGACCGCAATCCCTTACGGGCGTGGGCGGGAGGGGGAAGAAATTGAAGCGTACGGAATCGCGCGATCGCAAAACAGTGTGGGTACGTACCTACCTTCCTCCTCCGCATCCCTCCTCCCCTCGCGGACTCAAACTCTCGCCGCGAGTAATTTGATGGATCGCCCGGCAAATCGCGTCGCCCGCTCGGGTCGTGACTCGGGATCCAAGGCGGCAGTCACGCGCGTGCATGGCTCGCTCTCATTAATCGTGAGCCCCGGAATGCGCCCGAGACTTCCGCGTGTCATACCGATTACTGCTTGCACGAGCGGGAAATTGGAGAGCGCTCGCATTGAGAGGATATCCGGAATGAACTCCCCATTTTGTTATTTGGGCAGTGTTTTCCGATTGAGGAGTGGGTGGGTGAGGGGGGGTGGGTGATGGGGGGTGGAGGTCGTCCTAAAAAAAAGGTTGTACTTATACGGAAGGCGGTCGCGATAACCATCACCAAGGTCACAAGGGGGGAGGGGTCAGGGGATCCATCACGTTCCGCATTCCGATAAAGCTCCGCTTATCGCCCTTACTGACATTTTTATTCTCTATTCCTCGATTGCTAAGGGTCTGTTACTATAACGCACATGATAGATGTTATCACACATAGGTGTGCTTTCATCTTCCCTAGGTTCATCTTTTGTTCCTATTTCACTATGTAACTCAGGATACACCTATAGTTGCTCTGCTAGATATACCTTCAGGAATAATCTTGAACTGATGTCCCATAGTAAATTTAAACCTTTACGCCATGATTTTTCGGATTTCCTGGTATTCCAACAGCTACGCCGAAAGGAAGCCTACTGCTTCTCATAGACACAAATTGGAAAATTTGGGGTACGTTTACGTACTTTACTCGGGGGAATAGGTCGGAAATATTTACATCCATAAATGCGCAACAGCTTCCTACTATTTCATCCCACTCAAACCGTCATTACTTCCACTCCATGCGCAACTAATTGCATCATTACCTATTTATAAATAAGAATGGAATAAGGAATTAGTAAATTTTCACAATAGGTAAATGGATGAGGATGTGGGATTGAAACTGTAAAATTACACCTGGCAGATGAGAGGACGAACACCAAGCCACAGATTATGATTTTAAGACACCGGCGTTTGATGAGGATAAATCAAGGCTAACCAAACAAAGGAAAGCCGACGAAGGGAATCTTAGTTTATGTGTATGCATATCTCGAAGGTTTTTGCTGGAGAAAATTTTTAGAAACCAAGGAAGAACACTTAATAAGTAGGTACATCATGCAACGGTTTAACTCTTGGTGAATAGTTAAATGTAAATTCCCAGTTAAATTTGAATCTCGAATGTATCTGGAAGCAATGGCCCACACGCAGCTTTAGGTCTATCAATTAGCAAGCGCTTCAACTTATTCGATTGCCGGTACGAGCTACCGTCACCATGTACCTCATCCGGGGAGGGATGCGTAAACGATCACTATTTTCGTCTCGTGGTTTATGGATTACGCCTATTTTCTTTACTTAAAGATCGGGAGATCGGATTTTATCATATTTTTGTGCCATTGGCTTCGACGAGAATCATGGGAGGGGAGGGAAATTCAAATCGTATGCAAGGTGATGCAAGACAAGATGTGAGCTTAACCCGCGATTCCGAGTTGTTGCTTTATTTGAGCATGCAAAAGGTTAACGTAGTAACATTAACGTAGTAACATTAACGTAGTAACATTAACGTAGTAACAT
>LYUA01000342.1:823841-834899 GCA_002093875.1 Calopteryx splendens
TCATTTTAATGAAACCTGATTTTTTTTCCATTTAATCTGTCTAAATTGGTTTGTTTCTCGTCCGTCGGACCTTTTTTAACCTCGTAAAAATAAAGGTCAAAATGTGGTTAATAACGGTCGAAACTAAGCCCCGACGCGAAAAAAACATACTTCCCGAAATCAATTTGGGTACGTTTAAATGCGTCGGGCGCCAGCTTCCGGGGAATCTGGTTGAGTTTGAGTCCCGCCGTGGGCGCGAATGCTCCTGCGACGTGGATCGCTCCCTGACCAAGGACCAAAACCGTTAGTTCACCCAAAATACGTCTAATGACGAATGAAAATAAATGTGTGGTCAATGCGTGTGTCTGCTTTTATAGGCATACATTTATACCTACATACGTATTTATTGACCTGGCATTTAGGACGGGTTTTTGGTAATTAGAAAATGGACATGTGGATTCAAGAAGTTGTGGTTTTAGAATATTTAGTGTCGTTTTAGGAGGGGCTTAGAGGAGTAGCAGTGCGTAGTTCGTGTGCCCATCAAAAACCTACACCTTGGCCAGTAGTCTACTGCAGATAATAATTTATCGACAGAAACAAGTCAACAACATAGCCTGGAACGGTTCATGAGAGAATCATAATAATGACGGAAATATTTTTCGGTCTTGGTCAGGAGCTCTCTTGGTCCTTCTCCTTCGCTTACATGCGTTCTCTCCTCCATGTGCTAAGCTCTAAAACATTCCACCAGACGTCAAGGATCCATTGGCGCATCCTCGCCGGTATGGCTACTATACGTATTTTGTTACTTTTTACTTATTTGTGAATAAATGAATCATTAAGTTTTCAACATTACCTTGGCTCGTCAAGCATATAAGCTGCAGTCAAAGGGCCATCCATTCATCAGGGAAAATGTAGTCATTTCAGGACAAATTCTTTGAGCAGATGATGTTTTTATTCATCTCCGTGATGGATCCATAGGTATCCCTGAAATTGAAAATAAAGAATCATCGTTATACACGTTCAAATTTCTTTCACCCTTCAGGCAATTCAATTTTCCCCCATCCTTTCCAAGTTAAAGCATCTGTGAAAGTAGACAACGTGATTATGCATCGAGACGAAATCAATTTAATTTACCAAGTTATGCACAATTACAAATACAAATGAACAAACAAATCTTTCCCGTACTTGACAGCCCATGAGGAATTTCTCCTTGGGTGATATCAATTCAGTAACTGATTAAAAGATTCAAGGAAAGGTTTTAATTCCCACTTTAACCGTGATCTTGTTGGAGTCCTTCGGTCTGTATTTTCTTTATTAAAGATTTCTGAGGAGCGGCGGCGTGGTAGGCCATTGGGCCATTGAGTAGAGCGTTCGGATTCCGGGTGATACCATTTCGCGTGGACAATCGCATTTAAAATACAAGTGGTGCTCTTTTCCGGTTTTTGGAGCTTGCGGGAAACCGAACGGTGGCTCAGGAATCGTAATTCTAGTACCATGTGCGAATTTGTTCAGTTCGGAGAGAGCTCCATACTCACCGGTCAAGACCACCCTTTTAGTTCATCACTGCGATGATGATAGCCGGTAATTTGTTTTTTTAATCAATACTACCATAATTCCCGAGGGAGAAATTTGAAATTTTAAGAGGTAAATTAGTAAAAAAAATGCATACCAATACTATCAGAATTTATCACTTCAAATTGGTGGTAATTTACCTGCGTATTTATTTGTTAGGTGATATCATATCCTCTATAATGATTGATGATTTTGGTTGAGTTCTATTCGAGGAAATGATCAAGACCGGCGGCTACATCAGATCTAGCCGCCGTCTATCGTTTTCAGGATGAGGCAATTCGTGACAAGCAAACACTACAGTATACGGTTTTCTAGCGGAGCGATAGAAATCAAGCACTTCCGAAACATGAAATGGGGTTAAAACATATAATTATATGACTCGGGATATCCAGAAATTAACGGAATCATATCGAGATCATCATCAACATACCAGCGATCAGGTGATAAAAACTTGTGCAATTACAGATTAGATTCGCACCCACGTCACTCTTGAAAAGTCCTCCGGGTGTGAACCGGAAACACTGGCTGCGTAATCTGACCCAAAAAGGTCAGCCCCTTAAAATACTACGGAGCTTTTCAGTAATTACTTCGGTTATTAAACCCAAGGCTTACTGGAGTATAGACCGACGTCCGGTTATTCTGGGTCGAAATACACACATAACCTCGTGCCTTTCCTCTTAACGATGGATCCTTATCGGGATAATAAAGTCCTAGCAAAGTATTTTTATGAATGAAAAGTTTGATGCAATCTGAAGATGAATTCTCCTTATGTGACGTCTTCTATTAACTGACCTGGCCAAATATCGTGAGAATGGGGCCCAAAAAATTTCTTCATATTTTAATTTATTTGCGATGGTTTCTAAACAAAAAAAGGCCATTTTCCACTTTATGCAAAAATTCTTACGTTCCATATTACGACGCATTGCATTATCATATAAAGCATAACCATGAAAATCTAGTGCATAGAAATCCATTTTCGCATTAAAAAACTGCAAAATTGTGTGCATTAAAAATCAAATGCAAACTTGTAACTTTTTAGGTCTCTTATTATGCTTCGATTCCAACACATTTCGCCTGAATCATATATTAAATTATTTTGAGTTGTTTTTACCGCAGAAGAACGTATTGAAAAATTCAATTTGATAAATGAATCTCAAAGTGATATCGACAATGGATTCATCACCTTCATTTCACTTAAAATATGGTCTTATTCGAAAAACTTTGTTCCGATACTTAACAACTGTTTATCATTTATCTTTGAATTTTTAACTTTTGACCTCATCCAAAGATAGGGCTTAACTTATTTCTGTCACATATCTCTAAGATTCCTCTTTTCTCTTTCAAACAGTTTGCCGGAGCTGCATAATCAAATACCTGGAGACGAACAATCTCTGCCCGATATGCGACGCGCAGATCCACAAGGCCAAGCCTTTCCTCAACATCAAGTAAGTATTCAGCAGTGGCATTTTGTTATTCGAGGGTTTCCTTTACTCCTGGCTACCAACGTCTGGCTCAGCTTGCTATAATTTTTGAGGGGAATTTATAATTTCGAAATCTTTTGATTACGAATATTTTGACCCGTCAGGCGCAACCACATGAAGGTTTTCAAAACTCTTAATGAGTCGCGTCTTCGTACTTTCTCCTAAACAGCCGCAATAATCCCAGGAATGCTTGAAGTCGTGTGTAAATGAATATATACCTACACATTTTTCCTTCCTTCCGCCTCATAGCCAATCAGGAAATTCTAATTACCGAAAGAATATTAAACCTTTAATAGGCAACTCAGCACGTGATATTTAATTAACTCTAAGAAAAGAAAATTTAATATATACAAGCGTCAAAAGACCTCCCAAACGTCAGAAGCTTTCCAAAAGACGCCAATGGGGAAGTTATTTTTTAATCATATCACCTAATGGACGTGCCTAGTTAATTTTTTGATAATGTATCGCAGTCATTATCCGTTTAGACGTATGCCTAGAGGTTTCTGATTTATGGACTCTTTTGTATCAAATATTCCACCGTAACTTCAATTTCATTTAAAAAAATATCATACAGGCCGATTCTTGGTACATTCGATTATCATATGCACGTTGTATGGAATACGTTTTGGTGCGTTCCCGCTTGAACTCTAATTGAGGCACCCTGAAGAATACGTGATTTTAGCTCGTCTACTATCTTGAATAAAGAGCCCAAAGGATATGAATAAGGCATCGTCGAAGCGAGTGGTTTCGCGGCATGGAATGGTTCGCCATCAGCGCTTCTCTTTAAATTCGATAACCTGCAGGTTTTTCCTCCTTTAAATCGTCTGATGCTGCTCTTCCTCATCCTTGCCCTCGGCCTTTCTCCGCGAAAAATCCTCCCAACCGTAGTTCCTTACGGTGCCACGTTGTCGGTGACCTATCGGCTTATAATTTCCGCTGTAAAATACGCACAAACTTCACCCTGCTAGATGCTGCATTCTACTTCCTTCTGCCTGCCCCTCTTCCATTGCAATAGATTTTAAATCATTGCTTTTGGTGGCATAGGAGAATGGCCCGCAGTAGTGAAATAAACTTGACGCGGCTTAAAATTTAAAGCTATAAATTGGCTAAACAGAAGTTTCACATTTTTCGGCGCCGTCAAAGCACTCATAAAATATCGAGATAAGCAGAATTATTGCTTAAAACCAAATTTCATTTTTGCGTGGTTGATAAATTATTTATATATTGTTTAGTTGCAAATAATTGGTTTATTTTTCATATTTTAACTTCTTATTTTAATATAGTAGTANTTTAATTGCAAATAATTGGTTTATTTTTCATATTTTAACTTCTTATTTTAATATAGTTTGCGGTGTGTGGCCATTCATAATACTCTCTTAGATGGAGTTCTTTTAAATTTTTGAACAATGGTTACCGAAGTTATTGCTTAAATATTAACGAATTACGAAAAAAATTATGCTTTGAGTAAATATATTATCTTTTTAGCTTACAATCTTCTGATGCCATGTATTAGATCAGACGTAATCCCTTCATTATTTGATTGTAGAGAAATTAAGATAATGTGATCTTCATACGTTTCGGGCCGCCATTTGCTTTGCCTCTTCAGGATTCCTTTACAGGTGGGATCCTGATTGTGGCTTTTTTAATTACCAATGATACTGATTTAGTATGGTACTTGGTTTAGTCGGGTATGGAATTGGTACTGCTTAGGGCATTTTGTAAGTTATTTGGTTGATGTTTGAGAGTGAGCGTGTGAAGTGTGTCAGACTATCATTATGATTTGTTTATGATATTGGTTTTTCGTTATTGGGAATCAGAGAACGAAAAGATACTTCGCAAGCAAAAGACGAGAAGGTTCATTTCTCGGTGGCAAGACATCTTTTCACATCTCATACTTATCGGATGGCAACGTTTCGCTCTCTCTCCCTTTCTAACCTTCTTCCTTCCTTTCCCTCCCAGTTCTATCGTGCTCGCCATTCGCTCCGTTCATTTTTTTCATATCCTTTCCTCCTGCTCCCCACAGGCCTGATAAAACACTGCAGGACATCGTGTACAAACTCGTCCCGGGCCTGTTCCAGGCGGAGATGAGGAGGCGGAGGGAGTTCTACGGCCAACACCCTGAGCAAGGTGAGTGCATACTTATACACGGGCAACATGCCCTCATTCACTCAGTCGCCCCCCGCCCCTCCTCTATTTACGACGCGCATTCGTGCAAACTGCGATTTAAGACGGAATTTAAGGATGCGGCATCGTAGCGAAAAGTAAGCAGTAATGGAATGAACAGCTTGGGCACATACTGAGAGAGTCGTTTAGCTTTATCACCTCAATTAGAGATATCGTGAAGAAAAAAACGCCTCTGCTGAATTACTATTTTCACATGAATTTATTTGATAGAGAGATAGAAACAATCAATAGGACCAAACTCTCAAAAGATCGGAGGGAGTAAAAATTAAAAAAAAAACTATTTTTATATTTTTTAATGTCAATGGAAATCCCAGTGTAATCATAGAAAACTTCTAAAGAATCACCAGAGATATCAGCAGAGTTATGATAATTGGCGAAAGCATAAGGTTGATAAAACTATGTTAGCAGTGAATTCAATCTTGCTATATCTTTGGCAGTATTTGATCCAGGAAAAGTATGGCAGGCTCTGTTATAAATCCTTCTCTCCTATTTCAACTTTGCTAAAAATAATGCAATGGATGTCCTTTTTTATTCATGCTTTTATAACCTGAAATTATTGCTTCCATTGATTGTTTATGAGATTGGATTCTATAACTTCTATGAGTCCATAGAATTTGGCTTCAGTCCAGAGAAAGCGGCTTTTCAATATTTTTATTTGGGTATGAGGTAGTATTGGTGACTCACTTGGTATAGGTTTCGGTGAGTGAAAGTCTTACCCTGCTACTACTTTATATTGCACTCGCTGGGGGGGGAAGGAGTGGCAGGATTTTTTTTAGAAACGTAAATAGCTGGACTTCCTCCTTAAAGGGAATTATCCTTCTAGCGTTTAGTTCGGTGTATCACTATGCGTGACACATAATCAGCCGCTAATTACAATTTGTGCAACTCAACATCTAGTTTGCGTTCTCCGAGAGTACAAGAGTCACTGTTACGGGATTTTCTACCTCTTAATGGACTACGTCCAGAGGTCACGCAGTGTGTGACACCGCATTGATACCTACCTAAATCGAGCCCCCCAGCTTTTTCAACGTCTTCCAGTATACCTACACATGAAAAGGTTGTCGGTTCCGATTAAGGCGAGTACTATACCCCGTTGTCACCCCCGCGTGTGAAGATTTTGTGTTCGTGTCGGGGGCGACGGGGACAAGGACGAATGCGTCCAATGAAGCCGTCGGGAGTGGGGCTGTGAGAGGTTCCAATTTGAGCATCGCCTTGGGAATGGACGAGAAACGAAAAGTACATTAATGAATGCGCGATTTGACGACATTGCTTAATTTTACGTTTCGTCGATTTGTATCTCTCGCGCCCTTGTTATGAATCCCTATTGAATGCTGTTTGTATCGATGTGTACGATAGAGCCAGTACACACGATTCAATTCCTTACCACACCGATATTTGTTAATGTCAGGAGCAGATGCTTGAAATGGAGCATCACACCATCCAAACGTTCATCGCACATTGCAGTCGGTAGGGAATCGCATTTTTCACTGTCCTAATCGGGAGTGCTTTGTGGATCCCAGCAAAAAAAGGGATCTTTATTTTTTTAGTTAATTTCTTCCTGATCCTTCGCCCGATTCCTGGTGTAAGTGCAATAGGATAATTATTTAATAAATGAAATGTTTAACACTTCGTTTATTAAATCCGATTAATTAATTATCCAATATTTATTTAATCGAAGTAGTTTAACGCTCTTCATTATAAGAGTTGGAAATGTGAAGCGGTGATTGACACTTCATTAAGGTTCATCAAATCGTAGTATTATTAACAGAAATAATATCGCAGTCGTAAATTTAATGTTCTGGAATTACGAAAGAAAAATTAATAAGTAGGTACTCGTTGGTGATTGACAAATATTTATTGGCTTTTTGTAGTGCAGAGGAATGGAAAAATTAATAAATTTCGGATTTTCTCATTTAGATGCGTCAGTGAAAAGCTACTTATCTTTCGGCAATGAGTAGGAAACTTGCGTTAGCTTTTCTTTGAATTTTTGATTCTACTTCTATAGCTATCTCAATCAGATTCCGTAATGCAGAAAATTCAAGTGCAAATAACGCGGAAGCGGGAGTCTTTTTGTGCACGCTAATGCCTCGAGATTTTTACGCCTTTCCTCTCAATGCCCCGAAACACTCGCCATGATCCGAAAAAAACGGGTATTCAATTTTCACTCTCGTAAAAGTCATCCTCATTTCAGGGACATCTCATACTTATTTATGGCATCTCCCTTGGAGTGGGCTCTTGTGGGCTCAGCTGTGCCCCGCCGTCTTCGGGGAGAATGAGATCGCTTTTATAACTAACCGCCGTGCTGCCCTTAATGCCGCCCGCTTGCTCTTTCTCCCTTCATTTGTTTTTCCCGTTTCTCATGCTTCCCTCTCCTTTCCACTCTCTCCATCATTGCTGTCTCTCTTCTTCAGTCAACATTTTTTTTACCTCTCCCCGCGATCAATGAGACAAAAAATATATCTCTGCCTGTCCGCAAAGAATTATTACCTACTTTCCGGACGCTGTGTGAATAAATGTCCCCGCAAACAAAAAAATATACTTCAACTCGAATTCTGCGAAGGGTGGAAGCACTTTCAAATTTGTGAAGATGACTACGATCTTCTTTCAGAGCGTATGAGAGTCTCCAGATCACTAATCGAGCGCCTTAATTAGTTCCTCTATGAAGTCGCTCTCTTTAAATCCAAACTTTGTACGCTTAAGTTTCCGTCGTAACAACTTCGGTGCGTAGTTATCCACGCGTGAACATGCCGAATTAACCCGGTAATTTTTTTTTAATATTTAGATAAAAGTAGATATTAATAATATTATATAAAAGTATTATATTTGTGTATGGACTAATGCATCCTCTTCCATGCAATGACACAAAACCTATGTTTGCCTTTGATTGTCATGAGATACAGACCAAAATTATCTCGAAAGTTCTTAGTAATGGGCAGATTATCCCTTCAGCAAACTTCATGGAAAAAGATAATCAAATGTGAGATATAATGAGGACTTCTAAAAAATTGTGCACGAAAAAACTAATTACCTATCCTTCGCAATTCTAGGAAGATTCATCAAATATGGTCTGACAATGAAAGGCCTGCAACAAATTGTTGGGGGTGTAGAGCTATTACGACGTCTATAACTCGAACATCGGTTTGATAGGTATTATTTGTTACCAAACTCAGCCATACAACGTAAGGAACGCACGCATTCAGGTTAAGGAGGCAGTCCCTTTTCCTACGACTACTGGTGTTTTCCCAGAAGTTCTGGTCCCCAGAAAATCTCACAGATTTGGTTCAAATGGGGGTGCTCAGAGGCATTACCCAGTTTTGGGCCGGTCGGTCCGCCTGAACAAATTGACGGCTCACTAAGTTACCACGCCGTCTGAAATGACGCATATGTTAAAGAAAATTTCCTCGTGAAGGCCCAGGTTTAATTGCCAATCTGTCGAGAATAGTGTGTGGGACAGGTTTATGAATAGCCGCGCTTTAAAGAGTGGGATGCGAGGAGGATCCGAGCTGGTTATCAAAAAAACTTACGGATTTCCTTGTTTCCGACGAAGTAGACATCCTGCCCTCGCCTCGCTGATATTCTCCGCCTCCTTCCATATTCCCCCACCCCCTCCCACGACAACAATCCACCCGCCTACTCTCTCACCCTCCCCCTCTCCTCCCTCCACAGACAGTAGCCTTGGGGAACTTAAAACTCTTCAGCCCCACCCCTCCCCCGACGTCCACCTCCGCCCTCCCCCTCCCGACACTCCCACACGCGCTGGGATTGTAATGGGACCAGGGGAATTTCTCTTGATGGGTGGTTTGAGGGGGGGTGAGCTGAAGACATGAATATATGCACATGGGATTATGGTGTCGGCCCCTTTGCCGAGGCAGGCGAATTAACGATATATATCTCTTCTTCATTTAGACCTGATAAATATGGATTACTGGACGGAACCTATTTTTCGAGGGTCGATAATTATCGCCGATATGGAAAATATTGTCCATACACGTAATAAGTATCTATCTTATTAGTCGTTTGGGATTTGGATGACATAGTCGATAATTATATATTTAGCCTATGTTTTCACTACAGTATGGCTTTACCGTTCCCAGATACTACCCAAATAGGTATATCTCAACGTTTCTGCCTCGATATATTCATTCAAAATATCGATTTTGAAATTAAATTTCGCGGAGAGCCAGGGGGAAATAGTTAAATAAGGACAAAGGCGGGAGGGATATTTTTTCTCCCGTTATTCGTCCTTCGGTGAGTATTTTTACTTCCTTTCAATTCCCGCTCCACAATTTCACTTCTGGGTGGTTTGGCGTTCAGATCGTATTCGTCGCCGGATCCCGAAAGGCAGTCCCGTCACCTTGCCGTTCGAAACCGCGCGCGACGAATTGAAGTGGATCTGATTAATTTCGGAGTTTTGAGTTCACTGCACGCAGATGCCGGTGGGACACGCGCGGTATTTTTGGAGTGGCCTTTCGGAGAAATTTGCATGAATGGTGGCGGTGGTCCTGTTCTTGAACGGAAACAAAACAATCTCCCGTGGCGCATTTGCGAAATTTGTCTCTCACCCCGGGCGCGTGTGGTGCCCCTTTCTCCGAACCCATTTTCAGAGTTTAACACTCTCTCCTGTCGTATTTATATGCACTGTGTTCTTTTTACTAGATTTATAGGTGTAGAAGAAAATAATTGCTTGAGCGTCAGCGTTCGAAAATTATGGCTTGGCGAACACAGTTGGTAACTGTTCTGTATTTTTTTTATGCGAGGATAATATACGAGGGTTACTTGATGTTTCTAATTCTCCTTGAGCTCCAGTCTTGGGTTCCAAATCTGGGGTTGTACTTTTTGTTTTTATTTTGTTCTCTTGTACTTGTCTTGGTTCTACTCTTGTCTTTGGCCGTTTCAGTTAAATTCACATACATTCGAACGTCAAATGGGTCTGGGTCCTTCGCTGAGTGTGCTTACATATACTGACACTGGGTTTCACTCCCCGCCCTTCCCCCACTTTCTTAAATCGTCGTTTCTTCCACTTATTGCCAGGACCCGGAACACCCACCTTTTCCTAAATGTACGAATGACATCAGCTTCCTTCAATAATGATTCTCACTACATAAGAGCTGTGTTCCATTTTTTTAAATGCAATTACTCTGTGGATTTCATGTAATTATAAGTATTGTTAATTTCGATTTCCTAGACCATCAAACGCATTATGATGTCCCGTGAGGGCAAAAAATGTTTTCAGTAAACCCCATTAGTTTTTGTATAAGGATTCCGACACCTGAGGCACTTCATGGGATTTTCCTGTGGGGACGCATTTTTGATGATCAACGTAAGGAATGGGTTTATCGCAATAATTTGCACGAAGAGGAGAGTTGATATCAATGTCCCCATATTAGAGTAGACGCCGCAATTCATATAACACGGTATTTAACCCATCCGAAAGCATGTCACATTTTGGTATCGCGTTATTTCCACCGCCTCGGTCGGTGTAATAAATTTTTGGCCATGTCGTCCAAAACGTTTTTATATCCTCGCGTTAATGCGTCAGGCCCCCGCAGTGGGGCGAGCATCGCATTATTACAATTAATTGCGTGGGTAATTGTCATTTCGCTCCGGGCAGGGCGTACGGCGGAGAGAAGGTCGGCGCTTTTGGGATGGTGTCAGGGAGGGTTTGGGGCGGTGGGGAGACGGGGAGGGTGGGTAAAAGAGACAGTCGGGCGGGAGACCTTTCGAGTTCCCGAGGAGGGGGACAAAAGAATGTGCGAGCGCGCGCGCGATAAAGAGAGAGAAAGGGCGGAATGGAGAGACCAACCCGTCCCCCCTTCCGAGAACCTCCCAACCCCCCTCTCGC
>LYUA01000342.1:966491-990202 GCA_002093875.1 Calopteryx splendens
CCCTCCTCCACCCCGTCCCCCGCAACTGCGCCCCCACCCTCCTTCTCCCCCACCCCCTTTGTCCTTCCCTTTCATCCTCCCCTCCGCCGTCTGCACCGAGAGAAAGGCCCTTATTCATGAGCGTGTGGAACCTTTCTCCCTCCCTCTCCCCCCCTATGAGACGCGGCGTCTCCCCTCCCAGCGGCTGGTCCACATAATTCCGCGTCTTTGCCGCCGGTAATGCTTATTAATTATCTCTGAGCCTTCATTATTTGCGTCACAAGCTCCGCTCCTTTCAGAGTGATTTCTAAAATAAGTACCAATAAATAGAAATGGAGGGTAGTGGTTAAAATACTTTCTTAGGGGATGAGATTTGTGAGGTATCAGAACTCACTTGAGACCCGGGTTCGAATCCTGGTATTTGGCTTAGTTTTCGCTCTTACACTGATTCCTATTAGTATGCCAGTGGAGAGCACTTCAACCGCATTACCAACTCCGGCCTTTTGATTGTAATGCTAAATTGTTATCCCCCTGGGAGCGTACACTTTCCAGTAAATACCTACTTGGGCTAAGGTCGCCTCCAGGTTTCTCTTTAATCTTCATTTCTCTAATCCTGGAATTCCTAATTTGTGGACCGGTTTGTTGTTCATGAATGGATTTCAGGGGGGGAGGGGACATGATCTTTCCCGAAAAAATCGAACTCTACTTTTACAAACATTTTATTTATATCCTTTTTCACGAAACAATGAATATATTTGTGGCGTCGATGCACAATTATTTAAGGATTTTCCCGTAACTCTTACATTTAAAAAGCCTCGTGAGATAAAAACGATGAAGAATCTGATCCCGACCTGGTCTACTCTAATAATTAACCTCTAAATCCTATCTAGCCCGAGTCATTATTAATCTGGGGATGCCATTGACCTCAGAAATCGATAGTCTCTCAATTCCACAACCATATGAGCGTTAAATACGTATATTTATTTACATTTTAATAATACAGCTGATTTTAAAAAAAATTACTTACAAATATTCGTGAGCTAGTTCGGTTTGTTTGTAAAGAAGTTTATGATAAATCGGCGGGGATTTACTAAAAATTCCTAATTTGAAATTAAGAAGTTGGTTTTTCCGCATTGATAAATAATTTTACGATTTCAAATGGAGACGTTTATTTGTTTAAAGCATGGTGATATATAAACTGTCTATGTAACGCTGATATGTTTCATGCATCTTACGCCATTATTCAATTATTTCTAATTTTCACACAGCGTCCTTCGGAAGGCAATAATAACTAATAACTCCTAGTTCAGGTTGTAACATAAGAACACTACTGTCACGACACAGATTTACTGGGAATGAATTCTATATTGCAAAAATATTAAACCAGCGATTTCAATTGTATATGAGAAATTCTTTAACAAATGTTTTAATTGCTTAAATATTGAGAAAAAATAGCAGATTTTAACTTACTTTTGAAAGATGATTAATTTATTGCTTCATCTGATGTGTGAGTTAGATTGCGTTACACCTTTGTGAAACTCTACGCACTATTCTCATTAAAAAATGACGATGGTGGTAGGAGAACCCTTAAACAAATTTTACTATTGTTTCACGTTCATTTTTAATTCACTCAAGACCTCTCTGCTTCGCCTAATTAATGAGAAATAAGTACTTATTCTTTCATGGAGCTAACACGATCAAGTTTCACCTTGTGCTTAGAGGGTGGGCTCTTCGTTCTAAATTATTCTACGCCACCCCCAAGCATTATCCGCGAAGGTGATGGGAGAGGAGGGGGTGCGGTCTGAGGGCGGGCAGGAGTTAGGGGTGGTATTAATTCCTTTTGAGACGCGGTGTCGCTCCACCAACCACCACGTGGTCCTCAGTGAAGAGACGTAAAGGATTGTCTTTAGGGTTGTAAATGATAAGCCTTTTAATATAATTACTTATTGGTGATGCCAATGATATAGGATAACTTTCTGCTGATGTTTTCGCTCGAGTATTTCTCGTAAAAGGGGCCTTCGGAGGATGATTTTTTCCCGTTCTGCTAATGGAAAACAAATTATTTCTATACTGCTTATATCTACTTTGCATTTTGTTATTTAACCAAAATTTAAGGCTTGATGACGTGTAAAAATTCTTTAAATTCAAGAAACTTCCAAAAAATCCAGTTGGATTATGTGGCGTTTGTGCAATCGTTACAATGGAAGAAAACTACAGGGACTTTGCGATTTTGTTTACATGTAATCCATCTGAAAGTATAGACTATTTATCTAGCTGGCAATTCTTTTATGTTAGACTTTTAGATGAGTGACAAAGTATCTCAGCCGAAGGTTTAAGTTGTACGTCTCTTCGCACAACTGTCCTACCTATGAGATTAAAAATTCGTTTTATTTGCTAAAAAATCTTGTGAGACTTACGGCCAAAAGGTGAAGAGTGGTATTGCATACATTTCTTCTTAATTCCGCGCGAATACACAATTTGACACCCGCAAATCTACGGAGGAGGCGATGGACGAATTTTCTTTGACATAGGAGGGATGGAAGAGCGGTGAATTTCTGGAGAGATGTTGGCTCCGGATGACTCCTTAATTCGGGCAGCATGCGTGGCCATCGCTGAAGGGCAAGGAAAAAGGTCTCAGGCGCTTTCGCACATGGGTTTCTCTTTCAAGCGCCGATGCCCTCGGCCTTTTCCCCAAAAAACCTCCCCATCCACCGAGACGAATAATCAATTTCCTCTCTTGTTCGCAAATTATCTCCGACCGCCCTTCTCCTTATCTTTCCCATTATCGCTTCCGTGATCCCTGCATTTCCCCATCCGGATCTCAAAAGAAAACCATCTCGTTTTTCGCGTTTGATTTTGGAAAATCGATGCGTTAATTCATTACGCTGTTTCATCATCATCATTATTATTTTTTAAAGCAGTTTACGCACCCGGGGGGGACCATCCTGCGTGACTTCTCGGTGGATTAAGGCATGAAAGGCCGACCCGATGCACCCTTCTCTCCCTCACCCTTCCCCCTTCGCGCCAACACACTGTTTTCCTCACGAAGTGCTCTTTTGATATCGTATTTTGAGTTCATTGCCCGAACCCCGCTCCTCGAGACTACCACCCCGGGGTAGGACCACGGGCTTCCTTCCCTAAGGAGACGAAACGGCCTCCCTTTCAGAGGATGGCCGCCCATTCGGGGATAAAATGTCTCCCGTTGAGTGCCGCCGACCACTATCCTTACCTACTAGCGTCTTGATGTTTTTGGCAGTGTTCAATAAAATTAAGTTTCCGGCGATACTTGGTGGAATCCTGACAGTTTAACTAGTTAAAAAAAGCACTTTGTGAGATTTCACGAAATAATTTCACCGTCGGTTACAACCGGTTTCGCACTTAACGGCATCGTTAAGTAAATAAAATGACAAATCCCCAAATATCAAGGCGATATGTATGCATACCTTTTCCCGAGTGTGGGTTAGGGAAAGATTGGGTGAAACTTGAAAGGAGAGGCGGACGACGTCAGATTCTGTTGGGCAACCTGGAGTGGAAGGGGTGAAAGGTCGGGGGATGGACAGTGAGGAGGGGGGAAGCGCACCGAGATTACAGTCTTCTCGTGAAAATTCAATGGACGCCAAATATGGATGGGAAACGTGTGTCTGCCGCTCCACTTCAGTTTACCGTGTTTCGTTCCCTGCCGCCTCTTCAGCTCTCCCGCATCGGGAATCCCCCACCGCTCCATCCGATATTGCCCCCCTTTTGGATGAGAAACCAACCGAAAATGAAAGACCGCGACCTCTCGGTCACGGGAGAAGATACTTTTTTTTAGTGCTCGTCAACAATTAGGGTCAACTCTCGCTCGCACGGCTTTCCCCGGGGCATCATTAGCGGTGCGCAGGAGGAACACAAGTCCGCAAATTACCAAGTGGGGTGGTGGGCCTAATCATCTTAGGATGCTTGGAAGTGTTCCTCGCTCGGAGAGAATAATTTCGACTCCTCCTGATAATTCGTGCGTGCCAGATACTTGCCGGCGAGGCTAATTGAAATAAATAGGCATCCCACTTTCAATCCTGGAGATTGATCACCGGCGGCACGTCGCGTCGGGCCCGCCCACCACCTCATGCCGCAGATGAGCTTGACCATCGAGATCTCCCGATTTTTTGGCAGATATTGGCAGAAAGTGAGGAAGTGGGAATTCTAACGTAATTAATTAATTGAAGCCACAGGCGTAAGGCAGCGAAAACCGGAATTTTCCCAGTGCATTACACACCAGCAGTGGAAGTTTTTTTTTCAAAATGTTCAGCACAAGGTACATGAACATATTTTCCTCGTAACATGTTTCCTCCACAACGTGTATTACGACAGCGTGTAGTTTCCATTTGTAACAAATCAAATATTTTCTAAAAATTAATTCTCAAAAAGCAAGGAATGATCTGGTGTCGAACAAGAGATCTCCGAAAATAATCATGGAGTTTTCAGGGAAAATTGTAAATATAGCTTCAATCAAGCCGTAATTATTTATTTACATCAATAACTAAGTTATAAAAAAGTTTTCACTTGTTACCTTTTGGAGCGAGGGCGAATTTGATAGTACTATGGATTACTATACATTCCCGTGTGAGATAGTTGGCGTCTAGTGTGAGGGACGTCGAATATCCGAGAAATCTACACGTTTTTCCCATAAGAGGAACTAAAATATCCGAAGTTTTAGTCCATTCTTAGCGAGTGCTTCGTAAGAAAATTCACTATTTCAATGCAATGTCCAATAGAACTAACTAATCGTCCGAGGGCGTGCGGAAACACCGCTAAAACTATACCCAATGTAGCGGAGGGAATGAACTAGAGAGAGAGAGATCGAGAAATAATGAAGGAAAATGCCATTTTAATAATTATCTCGTGAACAGCAGCAGTTGGGCCGCATGGTAGGTAGTCTGTAGCCTTTTCCCTCGCCGCTCGGGAGTGCATATATGCGCTTGCCTTTTTATGCAACGGAGCGAGCGCGTGTAGAGGCGGAGATAATGGGCAAACATCTAATTCATTTACGCCCGGCAATGGCGGCTGCAATGGGACGCTAAGGGACAGAAGACTACCATGGGGTGAGGCATCCGTGCGCCGGCAAGGTGGCGAGTGGATGCGCATGAGCCATGTTTTAACTTCATCCTCGATTATCTCGCATAGATATCACGGAATTAACTCAAAAGGCTCCTAAGCACTGAGGGAGTTAATTTCTCATGCCAATTACCTCCTTATTAAATGTTCATTAACCGTATGCCCGGAGCGTTTATCCTTTCATCTCGTGTTATTCAATTATTAAAAAGAACTTCACGTAGCCAAGTTGTTCGTCGTTATTACTATTTCCAGTGTGATCAATAGACTGTCATCGCGGATGCGGAATGCTGCGGACGATGGCGTTGCGAAAGGCCTTCGTTCCGAACCACGCGTGTGATTCTCGCGGGCAGTGATTGAGAGGGAGAAATGAGTGCACGTGTCGCTCGAGGAGAGGGGCAGCTTGGGACATCTTTCTTCGCCCTCGTGCGTCCGGAGAGAACAAATAATAATGCGTTCCTAGATGGAAATCAACACCTGCACGCCCCGTCGAGGGGGAAAAAATATTAAGCTCCCAAAGGGTCGTTTATCGAGCGAAGCACGGCAAAAAGCGGGCCTAAGTAAAACGAGAATCGACGTCGTCGATTTTCTTGAGCGATTGAATGTACTCTGAGCAGCGAATGGAGGGTTGAGATGCTCTCACGTCTTCCAAAAACACATTGATTTCCGCCGCTACAAAACGAAATATTATACCAGAGCTATTACCATTTTATTTATTTAAACGTGTAAAAGCAATAGTGAACTGTTTACAGCGACCATCATGCATTAACGATAGTAAATATTAAATATTTCTTTGTCTCCTATGCACCTTACCATGAGAGACTCGTGTCTTGATCTGACGTAATAGTGGAATTTTACACGAGCGATTTTTATTGAAAGCAGTCACTCGAATAGAGAAATATTGCTGAAAAATCAGAATATTTCATAAAAAGTAAGAATAGGGATAATATAATTCACCACATGACTCTTTTAGTCTATAGAATCTTCAAGGTTGAAAAATTGGCGATAATTGTGCAACGGACTCCAACATCGGTAGCAACTTTTTTCTATTCTTTCGATCTGCTACGCACTTAATTTAAGTGATGTGCTACAATACAACCCTAAGGTATTTTTTTAAGGCTTTAGGGCTGCGCGACGGTGTTTCTTCATCAAGCGACCCGCTTACGAACAAAGAAGAACTCAGTTCGAACTTATCGAAATACTTGGAAAGAGCCCGTGAGCTACTCCGTTTCAAGTAAGACCGTACAATTTACGTTTTAGTAATAGCGTTTTAGCAGACTGTGTCAACGTCCTCCCCCCACCCCACCGACACGGCGAGAGAGCGAGTGTGCGTGGCCCTGACATGATTCTGATTTCCTCTTCTGTTTCTTTACAGCGGCAAGCCAGGAGGCGGCGGCTCCGGGGAGGAGGGACAGGAGGGCGCGGTGGGAGGCGGCGGGACCCCCCACGAAGGCGGCAACCCCCCCGCAACACCCTCGTCGGTCGCTCCGGGGAGCGCGACTGCGGACCCACCAGAGGTGAGCGCACGCTGGGGAATAAACCATGCTCTGGCGCCGAAATTCACGCTATTGCACGTTTTAAAAAGGGAAAATCTCGTTTTGTGTACACAAGCCCTATTGATAACGTTATTCTACCGGGTTTTTGATGCTCACAGGAACTAAACACTTCTGCACCTCAAACCCCCTCCTAGTGCGACACTAAACACAGCAATAAATCATTCCTCCACCGCACGTACTTCCTGCCTCCCTTCATTCCGTCCTACGTGCCTAATCTTTTCCTCCCTCCGCCTCGCTAGCCCAGCATAGGTACTCCCCCCATCACCGCCTTCAACATTCCATTGCCACTTGATATGCCACGCATCATTTTTTCCTACCTTCTTTCAATATCTCCTTAACAACCTTAACTCTCTTCCCCTACCGTCCTTAGCACTTCTTCGTTTGTTTTCCTCTCTGTCCATTGTATTCCATTCTCCTTCAATCCCACATCTCAAAAGTGTCATCTCATCTACGCTTGTCCGCTTGTCTTAGTGAACAAGTTTCCGATCCTTACAAAGCTGCCGCAGATCCGCAGCAAATTTTACACTTATAGTTTCTTTATACCTGCTTTACATAAGGTCCTTTTCATCGACTCCCTTCTCTTTGTAAAATCCTCTTTACCTAAAAATCTACTTTTATTGTCCTTACTACTGTTCCCAACTTCGTCTAAAACCTTTTAAATAGGTGAACTCTTATTTTCTCTAGTTTATGCCATCCAATTTCAATATTTAAATTAGTCTCCGTGTGTAGCCTTTGTTTATTGAGATTGGAGGACACTTGGGGAACATAATGCTTCCCTTATTAATCCAATATTCGCCTAGTATGAGATAATAGTGTATCTATCGAAATAGTATAAATTGTAACAAAATACAGGGACTGTTGTACTATTTTATTTATAATGCATGTATGATATTGTTTATTTCGTAATTTTAAGCGGTTTTTGAGGTTACGGTGGGTTTCGTAATTGTGCGACATTAATAATGGAAACCAGTAATCAGTAAACACAGTTTGATTAGAGTCAATCGAGACATTGGTGAAGTTTGTTATTGTCCATAACATATATGAATAGAAATTATCAAAATTATTCCTCATAACTTGATTCCGTCTCCGATCATAATTCATAAAGCACGCTGGTAAATTATATGAATTTCTTTTGAATATTGAGATAAATAACGCCTAACTTCTAACGAACGTCTTTGCCCGATAACCTTAAGGTCGAGGGTTCGATTCCCACCTTGGTGCTTTTTCCTCTACCTATGAGTCCTTATGATTATCTTTGCTGTTATATTATGTTTATGATCCAGAGTAAAAATCCAACACTCAGCTTTTCTCCATGTGTTAATTAAATGAAAATTAAAGAGGAAATTGGGTTGCTCAAATACTGCGACGTGTGACGAGGAGATAGAGTGGTAAAACCCTATGGTACAACTAAATATTTGAGTTTTCATTAAAGTAAAGAGAAGTTACGGGGGATTCACCCCAATATGACGTTCGTAAAATCCGAAAAAAATTAAGAGAGTGCCCAAATTCAAGAGATATAATTTATAAATGACTCCTCAGTACGAAATACTTAGATTCCACCACTTTAATGCGCTACTCAACCTAATAAAGCATGATGCACCTCTTAACGAATTCCCTCCATGTTTTTCCTCGTGTCCACACGCAGAAGCCTCCCCAGCAGCCCAACGGTGAAGTGACGAACGGATGTGAGCCGCCACCGCCGCCGCCACCCCCGCCTCCGGCCAATGGGCCATCGGCAGTGCAGCCCGCCAACATCCCAAACAAGCGCTATCTCAGATGCCCGGCTGTAGTGACCATCGGCCACCTCAAGAAGTTCCTACGGCTCAAGTTTGACTTGAGTGAAGCGTACAGGGTAAGTGCACGACAAGCAAGCATTTAGATACGAATCTGTGCCAAAAAAGACGAGTCACACCTCAGGCGGTCACATCCTCACTTGATAATTGCAACGCCAACACAATCGATACCCATGTGCAAAATTTTCTTTCAAATCCGATAGATGACTTAGAGTCGAAAACCGATAAATCCTATAGCTGCCAATATAGGTAACTATTTAATTATGCGACACTGGATGACATAGAAGCACCGAATGAAGGAGGAAACTGAGTAAATAGAAATTATATTATTCTAGAAATTATTCCACCCGTAATTTCGACATCTCACTTTCTACTCCGCCAGTCGGTTGCTAACGGGTTGTGGACCGCAACTGTTATCTGTCTTAATCTCCAAATATTGGATGGTACTCTGTTGAAATTTTACAGTATCTGTACCTAATGGTGGATAAATATAGTATTGCAGGGCAATGTGGAACAACAAAAATTTAGGAATATACAGTCCCATCTACGTCATGAGTGTTGAGGCTCAAGACTACACCGGATAAGTATGTCCTATGATATGTGAAAGTGATGTTAGGACACCAGTAATCTTTTAAGAAATACATTATATGCTGGGACCCATAAATTGGCGTATTATACCGTTCTATCTACTCGTATGTAATGCGTAACAGAACACGAAAAAAATTAATGATAATATCGATATGAGTAATTTTTATATTCACGGTTTATGGAATAATAAGGATTGACAGAAGTAACTCGAACTTCCTACGTAAATACATTTTTCTCGTGTTTTTCGTTTTTTATACAGCTTCAATATGGCTTGCAAACGCAAAGTAACAGAGGCTATTACTTTTTAAAGCCTTCCCATCAACTGATGATATTAACGCTGTGGAAACATTTTTGTAAAGGATGGCAATGAATTCTTTTCGACTTCTGTTTTTATACATTTTTTAAATCGCAGCCATTAAAGTTTTTATGAGGAATAATCCTATAATGTGATAAACTGGAGTATTTGGCTTTAGGGACTACCGTTTCGATTTATGACTGAGTTTAACCAAAGCAACTCACATTTCAATGGACCACTACCAAGTAATTTGACCATTATTTTGTCAGTATCGAGCGTGACTCACGGAATAGGCGAACTGAAATCATCTCAATGAGCCGCTTCAGCTTTCGCTAAAATTAGAACCACTCGAAATCGTGTGGCTTTCTTTGAGAGCGGTCTAAAGACATCATTCAAAGGGTTGTCACAACATCACGCTATCAAAGCAGCGGCTACGTCCGACGATAAAAACTAACCAGTTTTCGGCAGCGCCAGGTCCCACCCCCACCGCCCACCCACTCCCTCCCCCCCTCCCCACTACCCCGAGGGTGATTGAGCCGATGTGAAAGTCGTCAATTTCCAGCGCCAGCGATTTCGGACGGGAGATTTTTTTTCCATGGGCTGTTTGATGCAAATAAAGAAGTGTGAGAGGGAGAGAATGGGGAGAGGGCAACTGGAAGTCTACCTCCATCCCTCATCTTCCTTTTACCGCTATCGTTCACGCGGTTGATCACGCGAATACCCTCGGAGGTAGTCCACCCGCCCAAGTTTATTTTTATTACATTTAAATCAGTGAGCTCACTCATTCTGAATGGCATTAAAATCGTCTCCGATGAGCCGGTCAATGTGATTACGGCGTAGGGCGCTCTTGCGAAAATCTTCGGTATATACTCTCCCCCTCTGAGCAGGAGGCTAATCCAAGGTTCAACCATGGTGGGTAGATCACTCGTGTTTAGCAATGTTTACTTGCCTTTTTTCCGCTCTAAACCCTCGTTGGCCCGTTGAAAATCTAGCATTAACCTGGTAGAAATCTTATCTTCCGTAGTCATGCCACCTTATAATTAAACCTTAAACAAGAGTCTTTCAATCTGAATCTATCTTCCCGCATACCCATGCTACTTCTTGGAGTACTCGTGGGGATAAATGCTCCACCGAAAGGTGAAGGATAATAATGAGTAACTTCCCTTGTCAATCTCGGATTGGATTCGAGACGCTCCTTTTTGAAATTTGTGCTTGCCTAATTAAAAAATTTTTAAACGGCGATATTTTAATTTTACATTATACACTTGCTTTATGATCATCCATTTAACTCAGAAGTTTATGACCTCGAAGTTCTCTAGAGAACGATCTCAATGTGCAAACTTCAACTCGGAACTAATTAATCAAGCAATGAAGACATTTGCGGCAATTATTTACATCTGGGTGGCTCCTCGAGACTCCGCATCCGCACGTCCCCTCGGGGGGCGTTATTCAAAAAGTTAAATGAGACCCTGTGCTAACTCTTTGGCTTCAACATCTGGCGTTTCGCAACTCGCGAGCTACTTTCTAATTTAACGTACTACATATTTATCATCTACCATTCCGATGAGTGCTTTTTCCACATGTCACCACGAGGTTAATTGAATTAGGAATTGTGGAATTAATGTGAAACGTTAGTCGTTTCTCCCGTCCTGAACTCTATGGTGCGTTTAAAGAATCCCGTGATGCAATTACCGGAAAACTGCCCGAATTTAGTGCACGGAACATATAGGAAAAATAAACAAACGGCTAATAGAGTCATTACCCATGTCCATCTTTCCCGTTTAATCAATACCTTTCCCTCCTTAATGGAGCTAATTACACCACCAATCCTTATCTTAGATTGCCTCTAGCCCACAAGTATTCGCCATTACGGGAAATTTTTCTACGGATCCCCTAATGGAACATTAGATATAATCTGTGACCTACGGACGGTTAGGAGTGGGGCAGCCACTCTTATATACCGGCTTATACCTCTAAGTCGCTCATTCATTGGGATCGAAGAAGTTTCCGCAGAACTAGAAACGATGCCCCAAGCGCATTGAGTGAGCACCATTTTCCTCAGCCTCGGCATTCCTTTGTCCCGAGTGCCCATTACTTGGGGATTTTGTTACACGTTCCAGCTCGAAGAAAGTGAATTCCCTTTGTGATGATCGCACCGCGAGATAGCGCCGCGCGCCAAGTAACTTGCACTCGAATCCGCTTTTTGCTGGCACAAAGACACACACAAAGCACACCTCGAGCAGTGGAAACAAATGGGCGGGGGATAATGATTCATTAGATCCCGGCCCGAGGATCCTTGAGAGAGCACTCTCATAGGTGCAGCCGTCCCCTCCTCTCCCCGCCCTTTTTTAAAACAGACGCTCACGGTCATTTTGGCCGAAGAGAAAGGCCTCGTAATGAGAATGAATAGCGCGGGGCGGGCGGCTGCGCTGGCGAGCTTGATGAGAGGAGAATCGAACGCTTGAGGTGTGCGCAGGCAGGCACCCAGGGGGTGCTCGGGACGAGAGAGAGACAGAAAAAGCACGCAGAAACCCCGCGGGGTGTCCGAATCGAAGCATCGCGGTGGGATGTCAATCGAAAATCCCCGTGGGCGTCCACTCGTCGACTTAGCAATGCAAACGGACGACATATCATCGCACGCCATATTCGATTTTTACCCGCCGTCTCTCCGTGGAGGATACGCTCGATGCCCCTGGGGAGGACTTGACCCAAAATGGCCCCCAAAGGGGGTGAGGCTACCCCCGTGGCTAAATAACCGAAACCAGGAGTTTACTTTTGGTAATCCCCGTCGCAGGAGAGCCATGCCAATTACTCCATAAGGCTCGGAAACTCCTATGTCATAGCTTCGTTTTTCACACCACACTGAGGGTTGAGTTGAGCAAGCTCTGATCCCATCTCTGCGGGGTATGACGCTGGGAAACCCGAAAAGGTGAATCTGGCCCGTGTGAGGTTTTGGATTCTTCATCGTCGTATCCATCGGGGACTCGTCCACTAATTTCTCCAATAATATTTTCCCCACCTCCTTTTCCCGATGTTTCCGAGGCTCTCTCGATGTTTTTACATAGCTGGTCAATATTGGAAATTTAATATCGTGCATGGAATTGCGTCATCGCTTAGTGGCTCGACATAGAGATGTCATATGTTATGCATAACTAACACCAGGGCCAGTGCATCGCAATATAGACGACCCGGAGGCCGACAGAGTCGCTTACCTCACCCAAAGACAACGAAGGAACATGCGAGGTATTTGGCTCGCATTAGGCATTTGGAATTAAGTGTTTTTTTTTCCTATTCTTACGATCAAGAAGTTTTAAGAAAGAGGTCACAGCGGGAACGCAGATCCGTGAAAAAATCGTGTAGACTCACCCTCTTCCACGTACTTGGTACTAAGAATTCTGAAAAATGGTTTTGTTTCTGTTGTTCGCCGCATTCTATTATTTTGAAAATATTATTTAATTCACGGTCATTATGAAGTAAATGCAAGAAGTTATGAAATATCGTATTGTAAATTCCTAGTGTTGGAGTCAATTTTTACTGACACCTCGTATAGAACTTTAAGGTGGCGTCAAAAACGTAGAAACGTAGAATCACTGAATTGCATTAAACGGCGATAATAGTTAATGAATTTCGTTTAATAATTCCATTTTAGGCCTTCTGCTCAGTTTTTGCTTTATTTATGCCACATAAAGGTCGTTTCGTAATTCGGGCTCAAGCATGTTCTTTTCATCTTATTAAACACTCCTCTTTTTTCCTGTGTTTAGTGGAACGTCAAGCCCTTAATGAAAAAAGAATAATATACAGTTACGAATGTAGGGTAATTGCGTCGGACACTAAATCTCTTTAGGTATTTAACCAACGGACTCGGTGTTCTCCTATTGTTTTATAATACCCATTCCATTAGGTCTTTGCAAGTCAAGCAGTTGCATTCAAGCATTCTAAAAAACAGCATCTTTCTCTTTTGCGTGAAACGTAATCTCCGTAACGAGCTCTTCGGTTGGCGCAGTTGCAGGGGACGAGAAGAGAAGAGTTGCGGAATGGGAGGGTAAAAATTAAACGTCTTGAGTAATGAGGCGAGGGATGGACGGGATGGAGGAATATATTAAAGTGGAAGGAGGGCGGAAAAACGGCGAAGCGTTATTTGGGAATACATATAAGTTAAGGAAAGGACACGGCAGGGAAAGGAAGATTAATATCAGGAGTTTTCGGTCCAAAGTTTGGCTGCGAACGAAAGAAGCTCCTGATTTTATTTTTATGCCGGCAACCGCTGAGAGCATTTGGGAACCGGGTAAAAAGGACGCCATCAAAAGGAAATTATTTCTGTTACAGATGATGTTAACCCGATGCGAGATATGGGTAAGTTGAGCACTCAGATCCGACTCAATGATAAGGAAATTTAAAACGTAGGATCATTGTTTACCATAAATTCTCTTCGTGTGAAAATTCATGATCTCCAGGAAAAAAACTGTGATGAGGCTTTCAATCGTCCGGTGGTTTTAACTAAAAAATAGCACTTTGCATCACCGAAGTTTCTTGTAAGTTTTAAAATAAAGAAATAACAATCTTTATGTAGCCTTTTACGACTCATCTCTCTAGAGAAAAATTTTGACTCCTGACGCACCGTGAATGGGGCTATTTGGGATGAAAGCGAGGACGCGTGTGGCCGACGACATTCAGGGAATAGAATCTAGGTCTACAGTTTCGTCGGCACAGAGGCAGTATATTTTTGGCTCGGGGCACTTTCGCGTTTTCATTTGGGTTGAGCGAAGACAGACAAAGCAAATTAAATTCCACACGAATATTAGTACCTACTTAAAGTTTCGTATAGCGTAAACTTTGTTTTTTTTTCTTAGGAAGAAAAGCGATTCGTATTTGATTTATCTCCGCCCAAGTTTAAAAAGGGAGGAAAAATAAAACAAAAACAGCAGTTCCCTTCTAAATTTTACACATGCTAGTAGTTTTAGTTTTCTTTGAAAAAAGGGAAAAGTGTCGTAGTCGGGGGGTCGTAGCCTCTGGGTGCGTGAAACTTACACGTAAACACGCGCAATAATGGCTAAGTTGTGTGAACCGTTTTTGTTTTTGTCGTCTCATCATGTGACATTTAGAAGAAAAAAAACTATTTAGTTTAGTACATACGACTGGAGAACTCACATCCTGAATTTCTCTCTCCTTTCTTGGAGACTTGTGACCATCATCGTTGACCATAAATTAAGGTCCCTTTTCATCGTCTTAGAACAGTTCTGCATAGCATTTTTTCAACCGGTAACGTTTTTACAACCCAATGTTCATGCTACTGCGCTTTCGAATGCACAGTTAAAATCTTCTCTTTATCATCCGGTGCCTCCCTCTCCAGTAGTCCACGTTCTTCTTTCTTCACAATTTCAACCCATTTTAAACGTATTTTCAGAACCCATGTTTACATTATTCTCTACGTGCCATGTCTATAGTAGATACCTATGTGGCAGAGGGAAGTTCTGGAACTTATACAGAAGTTACATAATCGAACACTGAAAAAAACAGGAATAAAAAAATACGTGCACTACAGTAAGTTTTAACTAATATTCTACGCATGATAGTCGAGTTGCGGTTATAATACAATAACCGTTACATGTGAAAATAGCTAGGCGCCAGATGAGGGACCAGAAGAGGGAGTGCGGGATTCTAAACATTGGTCATTAATTATGGACGCCTCTCCCGGGCGGGCCTTGCCAAAGAAATAATGGCTGCAACTTTCTGTAAATATTCCACGTCAACCGAAAAGAGCGCAATACTTGAAGCACTTCAGGGTCTGGTGAACCACGGTATGCTACCTGTATACTCGTTTTTACGGCTGAGAAACACCTATTTGTAAAAGTTAACTGCCTATGTAACTATTTCTAGGGATTAAGAGAGGGGAAAGGTGAAGTCGGCGTATCTTGAATTTCTTGAAGCAGGAAGGATGACGAAGGGGAAGGGAAGGAGACGAGGATGTTCTGAAGGAGGCAATCTTCTCGCCTAAGAAAACGGAGGAATTAAGAGGATGAGATGAAGATAGTGAGTAGACCCCACCATCACTCTTTTCGTTTCTAATTTCTACTTGCGCAAAGCTCTGAACCTCAAGTGTTCTCTGAAGTGCTGCGACGGGAGCGTTGTTGCTAAACGCAATTTAATCACACTAAACTAAATAAAATGACTTATTTTGGGTTTTATCAGATTTCGACTTATGCCGCCATTTACGATTGGTACCACGCACGTGATTTTGAAACAATGAAAACTCACGTGACAATAGTTTATTTACATGCTCCAATGGTAGTATATATTCAAGTACCTTTTTTGCAATTTGAGAAATAAATATTTTTAACTCCAGTTATTTAGACTTCGAGTTTCAAGTGATAGGTGCGCATTGCAAAATTTTAAGGGTTGACTTTTACAACGGATACAAAAATGAGAAAAATTAGGTGCATTAATTCTAATCACGATATCATCTTCAATAAGTTGTTTCCAATCACCCACTTCGATTAGCTGACTCCTATTTTAGCAGGGTTATTTCATTTGGTAAGTGTACAAAATTCTTATAAAATTAATCAATCAATCACATTACACTCCATAGTAATTGACCCGAAGTTTGGTTTTGATAGATAAGGTTAGAGATAAACCCAAACTAAGCCAGAAGGCAATCAGAACGAGAAATTTCCACATTCAGGGTCAGAGGCCAGTTACTTTCCCCGTCCCACCATACGGTATCCGACGAAGTTCTAGCAACCAGAAAACTGAACCGCTTGGATTTTAGAAGGGGACTAAGGCGTCACCCGGGATTTGAACCGGGATCCGCAGTTCAAATTCGAGTGATGCCTATGGATATCCACAATTAATCTCTGTTTCTATTTGCTCACCATATTTTCTCATAATACAAGTATGCGGTACATGGAAAGTAGATGGATAAAATGTGGGAATTTCATACGCCGTTGGACTTAGTGCAAGGTGGGACTGAAGCTAATGGAATAAACCAAATTCGGGTTGAAACCTAGGGTTTGGTTTGCTAATTCTCATAAATTGCTGTCGTAACGCGGTGTTCGTAGTAGTGAATAAAAGTTTAACCACTGGGGAAATAGGAGGATAGCAAAAAGTGACTAAGTCGGAGGTTTTAAAATGACTAGGTGGGAGTAACACAAAATTGCAGCATTGGCTACGTGTAGTAACTTTGACTAAAAAATTCAAGTCCAAAACCATTCCTTCAATTTCCTCATTGAGGAAACTTGAATCAAGGCAAATTTGAACGTTTAATTATTCTCTTTTTCGGACTCTTGATTTATATGAGCTTCAGTTTTTTTAGCTGTAACTTTTGCGTGTGGTAGTGTTCGCGGAACAGAAGTTGAGTTTCCGGTGTCGTAGGCCGGTGAGCTAGTATCCTTCCCGAATCCTTGGCATTTGTGCGGTAATGACGACGTGGAGAAAAATATGAATGGAGTGTAATGGGCCGTGTCTCCTTCGAAGAATTATCTGCATTTTGCTTCCTCCTGTGCTCTTTCATGCCTGTGGTTCCGACAATTTTGAGTTGACGTACCCTATGTTCTTAGCCTGAAGCTTTAAGTTGCTACTTTGGCATAATTTTCATGGGAGAAAATATTTTGTTTACCAAGTTTCTACATTCTAGTAACTCCTTTATAGACATGGAACAAACTTTCAAGTAGTAATTCAATTCTTGATCGAAAATAAAATCATTGCATAAATTGCAATATCAATCAAAACACGTGATGGAATCAAAAATATTTATCCCATCTCTTTACCAAGATGTTATTTAAAGCTATTTGATGTATCATTTGGTGGTGAATACTCCCAAACTGGTGCTGATTCTCTAATTGTAAGTCTTATGTGAGTGTATTTTGAGAACTTATTCCGCATTGTGAAGACATTTATTTTACACTAATTCAGCCACCATACCGAGAATTTTTTTCCTACTTGATTGTGGATGGTCAATAATATTACTATTATCTGACTATTGGGATTCTGGAATTGAGCATACAACTCTCATTAGATATGCACTTGGACGCGTTGCCACATGGTAGAAATGCATTAATATTTCAAATTAAAATGTGAAAACATTTTCATTGGAGACTTTTGAAGGATTTTGAGGGATCAAATCAAATAAAAATCGAAGCCGTTTTTTAAAATACCATTGGGATAAATGTGATTTAGCGAAATGGAACTTAAGATCTGATAGTCTATTAATCATTAATTGGACGCTTCTATCTCAGCAGAATATGTGCTTGACGAACTCGGTAACGCGCTCATGTAAACAGATCACCGACGTTGACCCGGGCACCACTGCGTGTGTGCTTCACGCGTTTCGGCGCATTGTAGTGGAGGTGGTGGTGGGAGGATACCAGAGATCACGATACCTACACACTGGAGTGTACCTACAAATTAAGGCAAATCTTTAGCACATTCGGTGTGGCGACGCGACAAACGAAATGATCACCAAGGTGCCAGCCAGAACTGGTGTACCTGCGAGTTGGGATCAAAGGCTAGATTTACAGAAGAGAGAGGTGCTTAATTAATCTGTGTCGAAATTTGAAGTGTGATTTCACCCCGTCCGGGAGCAATCAGTACCCTGGCGAGGGGAGGGCGGGCGGAAGGTTTACAGGCAAACGGAGGGCTTGACTGGCCGCCGCTGCGCACTGTGTATTTCGGAGCCGCTGGGGCTTGGTAAGTTCAAAGGGGAGTTCCGAGAGCAAGCCAACGGATGAGGGAGGGGAAGGGTGAACTTATATCACATTAGTGCGAAAGAAGGTCGTCTCGGGGCGTCTAGCGTGGGCTTCATTCAGTCGTAGTCAAAACATGACGTCTTAATTAGGATATCTATATTTTAAAAAAAGAAATACAATGGTATTCAAAGAAATCAAAATGCAAAATTAAATATGGGAAATGCATTACAATAATACTCCATAATTCGCAGGTGGTACGTTCCTGAAAAATAACGCGGTCGACAAAACCGCGGTTCACGAGACGTAGCTCCAACGCGTAAATAAACGTGGAAATTGAAACAGATTGTAGTTAATCACCAACCCTGAAATCAAATAACAGAGTAGCTAATCAAAACATGAGCAAAAAGATCCATAAATCGCGCTTCACAAGACCTAGCTCCAACGCGTAAATTAATATGAAAATTGAAACAGATTGTAGTTGATCGCCAACCTTGAAATCAAATTACCACTATAATCAAAATATGAGAAAAAAAGATCCATAAATAATAAAAAATCCATAGAACTTTTTATCGCAGATATTTGAGCCGTATTTTCCCTAAGCGCCGTTAGTCAGGCAACAAACATCTACTGTGATAACAATTTTCATTGAATGGTGCGTGATCTATCAAAAAAATAATAATAATGGAATCATGAAATTCTCTTAAGAATCAAAATAAACACAAACTATTTTCATGCACTTATTGTTAAGGGAGATGGAAGGGGGAGGAATTCGGCTCCATCGCCGGTCTCTCTCTGCATTGGAGAAACATTTTTTTTATAAGCCGCAACTCAGACCACTTAGGATGTGTGCGGGTTCGCTTCTTACACATTTGGCGGATATTAACTGAGTGATTTGTGTGAGCGCCGGCCATCGGAACAAGCAGGGTCTCCTCGGGAGCACCGATTTCCTCCTCTGCTCAAGCGGAAGGAATTCGCAGGTTTAATGGCCCGCGAAATGTGTGGCGGCCACATGCGGCAATCCACAAAACAAGCTCATTGACGTCACTGGCGGATCAAATTGACAATAAATATCCGAGTGAATTTTTCCTAATCAACCCTTTCTCTCTAGAAAGGTTTTCTCCCAGCATTCCTCCATTGTCATTTGATTCACCTCACTCTTAACTTCCCGTGATATTGAATCACTGACAGTCGCAGGAATCTCGACTTTCATTTCTCTATAGGTCTATCTCAACGCTTGACTGATTCAGTTAGATATTTTGCCATTTAGTTTTCACAATGTGGATAGTTAACCAATCAAATTGTAACATTTCCGTAAATGCCTACGCAAAGTTTGATCACACTTAGTTTTTGCATATTCCCGACATGTATCCACTTTTAACGTGTATGTACCTATTGTAGTGCATGGATAAATTAACTGAGTCTTAATTGTGTGGCGGAAGGGTAGTGAATTGCATATGTATGTATGGAGATGCGCTATGATCTCGGTTAATTTCTTACAGACTCTCGACGAGAGGTTTCCGCAATCACTACATGAAAATAGTTTTTTTTACCCCTTCCTTTTAATGCTTACTTTTTCTACCGGCTCTGAATATGGTCCTGGAATATAACATTGAAGAAAACGATTTTGTTAATCAAGTAAAACTTGGTGGGTGGTATGAGTAAAAAGTCTCAATATCATTGATTTAATGTTATTTGGTATGGAAACAAATTTGGTGGCGCCAACAAGATATTTAACTTTTAAAATGGCGGAGGTATTCCACTTCTTGTTGCTTCTTCTTATTACACCTTTATGAAAAAAGAAATTCCAAAATCACAACACTAAACTAGATTCATGGAAGGGGATGAATAAAATATATGGTTCCCAAATTCACGTGCCATAGCGCAGTAATTTTCGTTTCAAGCAACTTGCGTCACATGCCTTTTTTTGCGTATTGGACTTCTATCCTTCTTTTTCATTCCTTATCGATCCTTCCATTGTGCAAATGTTTTAAAAGTTTTTTTTTGCATTACAAGTTAGTTGCCGCTCTCAGATTGTCGTTGGCATGATTATTCATCCTAGTGAATCTTTCTAAAATACTCGAAACGACGATACTGTGGAAATATTCATTAGCTGATAAGATTATTTTCTACTGCAAACAACTCCGATAATTTTTAAGGAATTCTGCTGAAGCAACATAGGGCGGTTAGGACGTTTTGTCATTTTTGTTTTCGATGCTCCGCAGAAATATTTCAAAGACCTATTTGTGCAGCGAGTAATAACTGCTTACTGCATTGTGCTTTCATATTATACTGCTGAGCGTACAAGTGCTAATAGTTCAGTCTCTCTGTGTGGAATTCGTGATGGGATCGGGGCAATCAGGGCATTCTTCGACCGCATGAACCCATTCCTTAGACCGCATACCTGTTTGAATTTTTTCGTGCGTAAAGTCTGACGAGAAAGCGTGCCCCTCCGACAAGTGTTTCCTTGTTCCGAAAACGTAATTGGTGCATTCTTTCGTATGCCGTGAAACTTAAAAAAAAAGAACATCGTGATTAATCGTGCTGTAATTTATTGCCTCTTTGAATGATACACGGCGCCACAACTACCTTCGCCTTCCCAAAATATTTCCTTCGAAGTTATTCAAGTTCACGGGAAGGGAACTTGGGGAGAAATACTTTTCGGAACATCTGATACGGGAACATTTAAACTCCTGGATTTTCTTACTTTTTCAAAACCCAAAATATGGTGTCATTTACTTTCCCTTATGGATTGAGCCATTCACTTGCCTGTGTGACAGAAGCCGTGTGAGCTATTGGCTGTGAATGACAAAATGGGTAAATCCTAAATCCAATAAAGAATCTTTTATTGGCTTTAGGATTTACCCATTTTGTCACTTGCCTGTGTGAAATATTTATCTTATGTTTAAAAACGACTTCCTGTTAATTTCTTTATGGGCAGTTCTGTTGCTGGTGCATTTTCTTCTTCGACTTCATCTGAGCGTATTACTCGTGCGCGTAATCAATTTTGGTGGCGAAATATATTTTCCTGGTCCTCTTAATGAGGTTTGAGCTCTCGATACACGCATATGCATTACAAAAAGATCATGTTATGATAAAAATGATTGAACGTTTATTTTTAATTAGCTTAAGCTGCATCGAGATTAACTACAATTTAAAAAAACAATGGTTTAAAAATATATTATTGTGTGTCTTAAATACTAATAGTGAAATTAACTTTCACCCTAGAACGATATTGAACGAAGCATTAAACTCACCCTAGAACGAAACGATATCTTGCGCAAAAATATTTGGAATAATCCACTCCCAACTTCTTCATAATTTTAGTTATCAATTAGGAGCAACCTCCAAGTTTCTCTCACTTTTTCCATTTATGAAACGTAATTACGATAGTGTAGAGGTAGAGGTAGATAGGGTAGTATAGTACGATAGTACGATTCGTAGTAATAGTGTAACATGTTCAAAAAAGAAAATAAAAGCGCGTAGTTTTAAGGTCGTCCAAATAAAATCTATCGCATAGTTTAGTTAAGCTCACATCTTGGAGATAAGTTAAATGAAAAATCCAATAAAAAAACGACTCTATACCAGAACTGAAATTTTTTAATATCGTTTTCAAAAAACTTGGAACATTGTTTTCAATTACACGTTAATATTGAATTTTGGAGGACGTCCGTGAATGAGTAGATGACGGATAAATGAAGCTATTTCTCTCCATGAAGCGAACGATAAACTTACCTACTATCAGATTAAAGTTTAATGGTCCCGAAACTTATTATGGCATTAAAAAATGAAACCGACATAAAAAAGTCTTTCTAAAGAAACTAAGTTTGCGTATCTGAAAACACTTGATTCCACACTTAAGATCCCCTGTGAATAGACGAGAGGATTATCCTCGTCTTTTGTCAACTCAGCAGCGACATGAGCCGTGCTGAAGGAGTGCGTAGGCACCGTCACCCGAGGAACGCTCTTCCATGCCTCACACTCAAGACGCGCGTGCCGCTGGCTTATGAAAATCAATCCAGCCGCATCCGGAAAATATCCGGCGTGAAAAGGAAGGAAAAAGAAAGAGAAATCGTCCTCGGCTTATCTCAATACCTGCCTGTCGGGCGACGACGTCGGATCATCGGGACTGTTTATGACTTGCGCTCTCCGTGCGCACGAAAACCGCGGTGTGCCACACTTGCGGAGGATCCGTATCAGAGGCGAAAAATAAACCCGACGTACGCACCGGACGCCCGCCCCGGGAGGACGTCGCTTCATTCCGATCGTCGAATCCGTACGCATTTATAACGACGGGCGAGGCGAAGGGTGTGTGTGTGTGTTTGAGGGAGAGAGAGAGTGAGAGAAGAGGCCTTGGCTTCAATTACCGATATAGAGCTCCTTCCGTCCCTCCTTCAAACGTATACCTCCCACGCATCCAAGGCAACCGATCGCCTCAAATCAAATCCAAAGGTGTCCCATCTCGGGAACGTTTCCCACCAATCATTCACTCGACGCGGGACTCCCTCGTGTGAAGCTCCCCGCGCATGCGCCGCGAAGCCGGGGGTGTTTGTGTTCGTGTGTGGGAGGGGGACCATGATCGCGCGGGTGCCGATGTTGGTGTCCTATTGTGGTGCGCCAAGTCGCGCGCCCTTGGGACCACCCCGACGCCCCTGACGCTCGTCGACGGTTTCATCCCGAGGTGAGGTAATTGGAGAGGGGACGTCGTTTGTGGGTTGTTACGAAAACTGGCCAACCGCCTGCTGCCTCCTGCCTCTTGCGTCTCACAGCAGTGCGATATTATTTACGGTGCACTGCTTTGAACGGTAGGCTGGCAAGCCGGCCCGAAGGCGGCCGTTCTCCGTGCGGGTTTTCACCCGCCAACCACCGATCGTCTCATCCGAGTTTGATCTCCCCCTCCCCTCCAGAATACCATTAAATATGCCCGAGTTCACTGAAAACCACCAACGGATGCAGTACGCGAAGGTGCAGGAAATCAATTAGCGCGGTGTTTGCAAAATATTCATCGGCCCAGAAAGCGTTTCCGAAGTGCACATTTTTACCCGTTCCTCAAAGAGGCCTGAAAATGTAGGTACTCAGTATTTTTTTAGGCAGAGAATTTTCGAAATTTTCCTAGAAATATTTCCTTATAAAATGGATTAGAGAGTACCACCCCTAATTATCAGGCTTTTTTTATTTTCTATTCCAGGAATTAGACCAGGAATAGTGGAATCTAAATGCAGTGTGAAGCAAAATTAAAAATTCCATACAATTTTTCCCATACCTATTTCTTAATTAAATTACGGCATGTTCGTTGAACAACTTGAAAGATTAGACTATTAGGTGATAAAATAGATCGATCAGATTCATAAATTTTCGATATTTTTTCTGGTGATCATACCCGCAAACTTACTTTAGTCAGCGTGGCGTGAGGCCACGGCCGCGTCACGGCAAATCTATACACGATTTCTTGTTTTTGCACGGCCTGTAGCGAGAATACATGCTGGCTTATAAACATACCAGCCCGACCATCGCCGTCCCTTGCTCCAACGCTCACTTCAACCATCCAAACTATCTCCTTTCACTAGGTTCGGTCGAGTGGACCCTTTTCCCTGGATGATATTCATTTTTTTCGCCACGCACACAACCGAGTGAGTGCCTGCCCACTGCAACTCGAGAGATGGGTAATGCGCCTTGAGCTCAGAAAACGACGCTCTCTGCGGGAGTTTCTTACTCCGCGCATGCGGTGATGACG
>LYUA01000342.1:1007086-1020170 GCA_002093875.1 Calopteryx splendens
CCCCATGAGCCAGTGCGAACTCTTTCAAGTGTTATTGGTTACATGTCGTACTCGAATTTAATTCTAGTCATGGGGTAGTTTTCAATTGGAAAATAATTGACATCATGTCCGTATAACCAAAATGGAGAGGAACTTCCCAAAGGACTCCGCTTGGGATTACCATTATGAGAAATGCGAGGCAATAAATTTTTCCGTAAATTCTGGGAAAGCGTTGACTTCATCATCCCTGCTGAGGAAGGGCGTGGCGAGCGTAATTGGTGCTTGTTACCTTAATTGGTGAAGAAGTGGAGGACGATCAAGGCTACGTGCAATAATTGGTGGGCGTGAATCTCGTGTTTTTATCAACAAATATGCAATTATAAATGAAAAAGCCGACGCACAGGAGCGCTTGAGCAAAGCCAAAATGAAGAAATGAAGATGAACGTCTCTGCTGTAAGCGGGACTTCGTGATATCAATGGTGAGATTAAATTGTTAGAGGAGACCACTTGGGAAATTGGCTTCCATCGGGTGGGTCACTTTCGGAAAGCAATGTGGTTCGCCATCAAGTTGTGCAAAAAGAGACTCTGGGCACCTTAATAGGCCTGGGCAGTAATATTCCATTAGCCAATTCGCGGCCACTGAAAGTGCGCTAATTTAATCTAAAATTATTACCTCCATTACATCTTTTTCCCAAGGGAAACACCGTTTGACTGTACTGAAAGTTTATCACTTTTTTTAACAGAGATCGTCATATTACTTTTTTTCGATACCACAAGCACTATTTCACTTCTAAAGGGAAAATAGAAATTTTATCGACAGTTTTCATTCCGAAGATTAATTTGTGGCTCTCATCCAAACATTCTTAACTTCTCTCAATAATTCTTCCAGTTTCTTTCTATATTTACATATCTGTTTCTTTCCATCGTTTCTTTCTATATTTACATATCTGCTTGACGTTTCCCGTTCGTGATATCCTCTTCAGGTTTTCCGCTATTTCTACCTTCTTCCATTAAGTTTGGGAGGCTTTCTTGCTTTCGATAACGGCCAATAAGTGTATATCATCTTCTTTACCGCGTGTTCAACAGACTTCTTCCTTCCTCCACTCTTAATACGAGTTATTTTTCTCCGTCCATTCATCATTCATGCAAAATATCAAACTGACTTTCAGAAATAATTTTTAGGAAACATCTCAACCCCGAAATTCAAAACGAAGAGCACACACACAAATTTACCCGCAAGCTGAAGGAGCATATTTCAAAATTAACTCTGAATTAATTCAGAGCTGCCATCATCCAAACAAGTCGCTGGCGCAACTAGGATCACGTGAAAAAAATTGATAGCTCCATTGTAAACTAATTTGGCTTTTAACACATTTGGTGCGATCAAACCTCAAAATATTTCAAGCTTTTGTTTCTTTGGGACCTAAATGAATACTTGTCGTTATCGCTCGCCCAAGTGGAAGCGCGGGTGTCGGTATGCGCGGATTTGCACAGTGTTGAGGCGAGGCGGGCATGCGGAGAATGTCCTATCGAGCGTGTTAAGTCACCGCCTCTCATAAGATTACGAGACTTGGTCGGACCTCCTATGTCTATAAATGGGTCTGCCCTTGCCCAGAGTCCTGAACTTTGTAAGCTCACTTGTTTCGCGGGTACAGTAACGGTTGATTTACACAGACGGGAACGTTAAATCGTCCGTTGAGAGAGCTGTCATACAGCACATCCTCCAAAGTCTGAGGAACAGACATACTCCCACCTTATTTTTCCCTGTGTCTTACCCAAGTGCACAATACCAATAAGGGAAGTTTCTAGAGTCGCTGCTAAATCGGAAAATTCCACTTCCACGAACGAATAGCAAACCTTCTCTCTCCTCACCTTCCTCGTCCGCTTGCATTGCTTCGCTCGCTGTGCGATGTGCATTACGAAGCTTCGGTTGCTGTGGGCGGTAGTCGTGCGATAGGTGTCCGATTGCGATGGTGAGCCTTTCGCATGGAAATGAGAGAAGTTGCCATTTTAATTGGTATTTTTAATGTGCCATATGACTATATATTTTGCAAAGATATCGGCTCATATGTCACCCTCGTGAGAAATCGAGTTGGAGGGGTGCAAATCGACCTACAGTAAAATTTCGGCGAATCGCAACGTCAAAGTGTAAAATTCAATGGGGTTATTTGGTTATCCTTACACCGCGCAGTGGATACCTCATCTATTTTGCAGCAGTCAAATGTACATACGTACCATAGGTTAGCGTGCCCAGAAAAAGTTGGCACAAGCCGTTCACGCCCTTGGGTAATCTCCAGTCATTGGGATGTAATTTTGGCGAAACAATTACTCGAGGAACTCTTTGAGATTCCGTAAATTATGGCCTTCGGTAAAATATCTTCCTTCTTTTTGTGACTTCCAATGCCTTGTCTTCGTCGAAAAACTTATTATTTTTTTTACCCTGACTAACCATTTAATTTTCATCATTCTTCTGTGGCACCACGCTTCAATTCGTTCCTATTTTTTCTTTTTCTGATAAAACCCGGATACATATAAACGCATGTACCTGCGTTGTTGGAAAACTAAGAAGGGTTTCCATCCGAATTTTTCTTTCGTTTATGATGCACAATTGGCACACGTGGTAGACTATAATTACAATAATCGGCAGGTAGCGGGTTTCAATGCCCGTGGTAGTTATCCCATGAACGCTGTCAGATAAATCGAAAAGGTGAAGTCTCTCAGGTTGCCGGGTTCATTTGACAAACAATGGGCAAGTTAAGTATAACCTCCATTGCTACACCGGAGGAATATCATCTTACTTTCATCAACAGTTTCTTCTTTGGTGTCCTATAGTAATTTAAATAATTTTTTGGTAATTATTTTTCTTACAATTTAAAAAAACCAGTTTATAACTCGTAAGATGCAAGAGTAGTAAGCTACATTTAGAAAAGTTAATTAAATTCCACTTTTAAAGATCATTTGACCCTTAAATTAAAATTTGGTTGATAAATATAGATGTTACATTCAATTATTCTATGAACGATGATTAATTTCTGACGTGAGGTAGCATTTATCTCTGCCTTCCTAAAATAATTAATTATAACTCTCCCAATTCGTACTTCCTTCTGTGTGGCATAACGTTCAATACGGCACAGAAGTCTCTGTTTCTACTTCCACGGTCGAGAAATAGTTTTGACAGAAACACCCTCACTTGGTTTGTGTCAGAATTCTAACTCTATAACCTATTTCAACTTCAGCCTATTTAACTCTCTTCCGTAGCACAAAAAAAACTTCAGGCATCAGGAGCTCAGCACATTAGAAGGACAATAACATGTGTTAAAATATTATAGAAATTTATGGCCGATACTTCAAATGTCAAATTCAGCAATCGAAAATTAAAACGCTGTATAAGACATCTTTTTCTACCTCTAAGGTTCCTCAAGATATTATCTGCATCTGTCTAATGTATTACGTTGACTACAATCCAGGACGCTGATGAGTCCTGATGTGTCAGTACACAACACGTACCTCCCATTGGATAGATAGTGGATTGATGATTTAGAGAATTGGGGGCGGTTCGTTTATTGTAGCTCAGAATTCGTACGCGAGCAGAGGTTAGATAGGTATAGAAGGCTTTCAATGCTCAATCAAAAGTCCTCAATACAGAAAGGGCCTATATATTTACAATTTTATAGACCACCAGACGCTAGCGTTAATTCAATATCAGAAATAGGGTACCAGGTTTAAAGCTCCTCATCTCAATGCAAACAAGAAAATTTAATAATCGGTGGAGATTTCAATATCCCCTCAATTGATAGGAGCAATTATAGTTTGAAAACTGGTGGCATAGACAAAGATATCTACGAGTCACTCTTGCATACTTTCACGTCGAAGACCTTACATCAACTACTAGTAGTAGTCACTTCACTAACTAATTGGGGAAATAAAATTTTTAATTTATTTGCATAGTTACCCGAAAATGCATAGTATATAGAAACTGTTAAAAGGAATAAGTGACCGCAGTGTAATAAACGTTAAGGTCTTCCTTATCGTAGTAAAAAAAATAAAAAATATATATTTACTTGTTTAAAAAAGGAGACTACGTAGGTTTGAAACGTGAGTTAAACCATTCACTTTTCCATTTTTAGGAAGATAACTAACACCAAAATACTGAAAATACATGGAATCATTTCCTGGAGATCACGCGATCAGAGGTCGACAAGGTTATGCCAAGTAAATTTACAAAAGAGAGCAAGAACTCCAGGTGGTAGAAAGCGGAAGTTAGGAAATCCTTCAGAGTCTATGCCATTATAAAATAAAATTTATGAGCTATGATTTATCCAGAGATGAGCGTACTAAGATGATGAAGGAGGGGAGGGGCTCTCCCCTCTCACCATCCTTTTCCACCCCCACCTGGAATGGATATATATTCTGTGACTTCTGTACATTTCTCAACTGATGATGTTACTATGTAATGAACACGGTCGTGATTAAAGTATTGTTTTTGTGGAATATTGCAACTCATTTATCCTAGTGTAATCACGAATGAATTCCACACGTTAAAGCCAAGTAGGTTTTCTTATAAAAAAATCTTTATCCGGAATATTGAATTCATATAAATTCCATAGGATTCTAACTTTGTAAGTAACGTACTATGATGCAGTTCTTCGAATGCCTTCTTTAAGTCTAGAAAAATCGAATTTACCGAAGCATTATTTTTTCCCGAGTTCAAAATATCATGAACAAAAATCTGTTGATGTTTTTAAACACTTTTGTTGGAATCTTGAATTTTTCGAGGTAAGAGATAACACTTAAACATATCCATATCACTGTCTGTTTCTCATATTTTATGGGAGGGATGGGAGAGGAACCATCTCGGTTAATCTAATAACGCTCTTATTACACATTATTTCTTAATCTTGCAGATCTTCGGTCAAACTTTAAAGTGGCTAAATTGGCACTTTCTCCGAATGTTGCCGCATGTTCTAAATTTGTCCAAGTAATGTGAAATATCGCTTCTTCAGTTTTCCGTTACATTTACCCGTCTAATAGAAAACAATTTTCTTTTTATTTCCTTGGCACCAGTTTTTCGAGAAATTCATCCATCCAACGAACCGGAATCCGGGCCTAGAAATGAGACCGGGTAGGTCTCATTTCTGGGCCGTCATAAATCTTAAAGAACCACCGGATTTCAAGAATACACGCATCTCTTCCACCCAATTTATTTTTCTCGTAGAGACGCGAAAATGAACAAACGTTGAGGTGACACTATTTTTATTCTATTGCTTTCTATTTGACTACCTATTAACGGCTAACGACTATCAAAATATATATTAAAAAGAAAAATTCTCTAGGAAATGGGCTCACGTTGCCGGAAGTCGAGATAACTTTGAGGACTCCTGATTTGGCGTTCGCTCGACGCAAAAACCATCATCTATGCGTGGGATTTCTTTTAAATAGACGCCACATCAACTTTCACCGATGGCCTACTCCTCGCATAATTTTCCCGTACTATTCTTATCGACCCTGTCTTCATCTTAAAGATGGATCTCTTCGGCCAGCCCACACATTAATTTGTGACGGGAAAATGTATTAGTATGTTTCGCCCCTGGGGCTACATAGGTGAGACAAACTTGAAAAACTGTGGTAACTTATCGCACATCCCATTTTCTCATAAATTTCAACGAATGAGAGAAATCTACGATCAAAAATGAACGCGAGACGGCCGATTGCGCCTTAAAACAAAGGAAATGGTCTCGATATTCGTGTGTATTGGAGTACCCACGTATGCATGCATATATATGAATATATATATATATATGTATATAAAAAATTATTTATATACATACGCGCACATATATATTACTCAGAGGACGTTGGAATTTTCATGCGGAATATTTTTTATTGCGATATTAGTACGCCAGAAAAAAACCTGGAGAGAAAGGCTGTCCTTTTAGACTGTAGTCGCTTATCGCTAGTCATTTTTATATTTCTTTTTTTTTAATCGGCTCCGAGAAAAACACGGGTAAACCTGATTTCCCTCTCACCCACCGCCTTTATCCTGGTCGGCGGTGGGTTAGGTAGGCATTCAAATGAGCCGAATCGCGCACAAAAGCGTGCTGGAGCCGGTGAATATTTTCCGAGAGCGTTAACAGGATATTAAAGGCGAGGGAGAAAGAGGCGGCTGATTGAATGCCACTTGCCCGGTGGGCCTTGTTCCTCCCACGACCCTCCCCCTCTCCATTTCATCCGCTACCGATGAAATGGAGAGAATAAAAAAAACCCGCGGCGCTCCCCCTTCTCGCCTATCCTAAATTCCCCCCTTCCGGGGAAGACGCACACACACACACACACACGCCTTTTGTCTCTTTCGCCGGGTGTTTGCGCTTTTCGAATCATTCGTCTTAAATCACTCCCCGCAGGCCTCTCTCTCCAAGGTTAACGTTTCGTCTCAAGGACCCCGTTCTTCTTTTATTGTGATTCCCCCTCCCCGTCATCGAATCTCGAACGGTGACCAGTATACCACAGAATAATCCTTAACCTTCCTTGTGGATGCTGAACTTAAGTCGACCGCGTGCATACCATCACTGCGATAACCTTATTCATATTTTTTAAAGTAAACTACTTAAATTAAATATTGATTTGAAAGAAAAAATCGTGAAGAGCATTCATTGAATAACTCAGGTAGTCAGATGCCAAAGATTTGAAAGCACCTATTCGTAGTTGATAGTGCAATCCGATCGAATGTCGCTGATAGTAAGTATACCTATTGGAGTGTGCGCGCAATGGATCGCTGAGGCACTGTCGTGATATCGTACAATAGGAGGATAAAGTTATCCCAAGGTCTATTGCTCGCTCATTCTATTATTTAGTCTTTTTTTGGCGCGTTTCTATCCGCTAAAATTACTTTATTGATACCACATTTCTGATTTATCTGTAGACTCTGCGTCTTGCTCCGAATGCATCATTTCATTTGCATTTTTAGAGAATTTGATCGTCAGATGGTATGTACCTTGTCGGAACTAATGTCATTGTCATGATGGGAAAATTTTCATCTAATGCCATTCGAATACTCTCGATTTTTTAATACAAGTAACCATTAACCTTCCTGACGCCGTAGGTTGAATTGAGGAGGAGTACGCTACAATTACATTACGTCTCACGTTTCCCTTTTATCCACCTTATAAAAAAAAAGAATTACCGTGAATGAAATGGAGCATCATGGAGGTACGTTTTTATTTACAAATGTGTTCGTACGAAAAAACAGCATCGCCTTCCAGCAATCCGAATTGGTTCAATCCCGCCTGCACATCGTGTCTACATTTAAACTTTTCGCCATTTCCTTACTTTATTCACCCGGTAGGTTGGGGTTTTTTTATGTCCAAAACTCTGCCTCTCCTTTTCTTTCTCCCTCGGCTGAGTTACGTGGCTTTAGAGCGCCCCGCCCAACCCCCTTCCCCCCACACCCTCGCTCGCTTGGAAGTTTTCAACTCCCGCGAGGGAATCCGTTAGTCGCACCCACCGGCGGAAACATATCTCCGTGGGCCCCCACATATAATGAAACTCCTCCGGTGAGATGGCCAAGTGAGGACAGTGCACGGTGGGCGCCCGCGTGGGCCTTTTCGTATTTCTCTCGGCGCCCGCCCGTTCATTTCTCCATTCGAATGGAAGCCGGCACGGAGGCGTTTCGCTCGGATTAGTTGAGACGGTTAAGTACTTCATTTCACGCCCACTTAGGTTGCTTTTTCGAAGGCATCGATTGCCCGGAGTTCATTCGACACCGCGGCGTTGGGTCGTCATTATCGAGTTACATTGCAATTCCGCTCGCTATCCCCCCAAGTGGGAATCATATCCCCTGACCTCCCAGCGCCGGAGTAATAACTCTTTGCCGGGTATGCGGGCGTGCTTTTGAAAATTGATCCTCTCGCCAAAAATGATGGCGCGGTATGGAGTAATGCAGACTTAACTAGGACAACTACGTACATTTAATTGTAGTTTAGTGCAGAAGTAATATGTGAGCACATTCGTCACGTTCGTGGTTTTTGTTTACGAAAATTACCCAGCGAAATGGAATTCTAAGTTCCCCGATGAAGCGTCCTTTTTCGTTTTCCAATGAAACATATCCACTGGTTTTCCGATTGAGCTTTTGTAGTCCTGTCTCTGCGTAATAGAGTTACTCCATAGCGTATACTCCGATAGTACTACTCACAAAGCTCAATTCTAGATTAATAATTGCGCATGAAATAAAGGTACCAGGCATTTTAATGGGACATAGAGGATCGTTTACATCAGATGATAAATTATAGGTTCACAGTGAAGTTTTTTGCGTTGATGGTCTCGTCAAATTTTAATCGCCCTTTCCTTATTCATGACCCATCTCATGCTGCGCATCGCGTGCTTCTTTAATAAATGTACACATAAATATCAGCTAGGCCCTTGGCTACCTTGTTAATCGCAACTTTATGAAGTTCCCAGCGACATTTGTGGGAACTCCTCACCGGGAGTTAGTCGAGACCAATGATCAGAATGTTGTATACCGATTATTCCCGAAATATTTTATTGGCTCCTTCATAACAGCTTGGTTAATGGAGTAGTCTCTTTCAGGTTAGGTTTTTTTTAACAAGAGTGTAGGAAGCCTCCACTTCGCGGACCAAATCACAGAGGTGAAGATAATGGCCACAGTTAGTACCGGTCCACAATAATTAATAACGACCGCGAGTTGGTTCTCCACGGCAATCTATGTCATATATCATGAAAATAAATAACACATGTACTCGGTTCATTTACAATGTCGTATACCAGGAGTAAGGGAACTTCTTTCAAAGGATTTGTTTTGGTGAAAAGCAAAGGAATATATCTTCTTAATCCTGAATGAAAAAGAGAATTCTGATTCAACCATCTGATTAAGTTTCGCATTTGGTTAGTATATCAAGCAGCGGGAGACTAGTACTGACGGCACTCCATCAATTCTCGTGCGTCAATTCTTAATTGTCCCAATTCGTCACCTCACCGACCTGGATGAACCTTGTGAAATACGAAGTCCTGCAGTGAAAGGATTATATATTAAATCGTCTTAATTGGAGTGAGATTTAGACAATAATAGTCACTACCTTTTTACTTTTACCACAGAGACAGTAATACATTTACACACTAGGTACTACAGACTGCCTTTACCCTTGCCTATAATGGAAGGCTTGAATCCTAGCAGTCCCCTTCCACACACCCGTTAGCTAGTTACTTTTTTAATCTATAGGGACAGTTGACTGCCGCTAATTTATGTAAGATCTTTTGGGAAATAATGCCGAATACTCAATTCCTTCCCATATGAGACGCACTTAGACGTTTTTCTTAACCTCTTTCTAAATCTAAACCGTCACAGACCACCTTTCCCCTTTTCATTCACGGTTGGTTTCCTAAAATCCCCTGCCACACGGTGGTTTGCGGGGCATTGTGTAGATGTAGATATCCTTTGAGGAGGGGTAGGCCTGAATAGTTCGACCACGTACCTATATTTCATCGTCTCCTTCAGCTTGTGATTTTTCAAAGTTGTGGCTTTATAAGTATCGTGTGACTCACCTCCATTAAATCAACTGAGGAAATGGAAAAACAACGATGTAGTTACCTCCACAATTGCAAATGAAAACGACTAATCCTTTTCGGAGTTTTCCCGTGTTCTATTTCGCAATCAGTTTCATATATACCCAGTAATAAACACAATATTCCGTTCATTTCCGACTTACTTCCTTCTATATTTTGACACCTTCTTCCCCACCTTCTGACTTCCCCACCAGCGATTAAACTTTAGAAATCATTTGGAAAAGGAACTCTGTAGTACATATACGGACTGGAAATCGCCAAAGATTTCCTTACTCTTCCTTCTCGTCCTCATTCCAAGACTGCTAGAGCGTTTCATTTCGTGAAAGCAGCTAGCGCATCCATCGGTTTGATCAGCAACGGCACAGGTGTCCGTTTATTTCCCCACGTCTCGTGAGTATCGACACGCCTTTTTTTTAAATCGAGTATCGTGTTCTTGGGGGCTGGAAGACATGCGGTGGTACAACAATAAATCTGCCCCTTACACGATTCCCCTCCCACCCCCCACCCCCTCATTCTCCGCGGCGTGCCCACCCAACTGCTCACCCCGCCTCCCTCCGCCGAAACCTCGCTACCACCCAAACCCCCGTCCCCCCCTGAATTGGGGGAAGGGTGGAGGGTGGGAATCCGGGCGATGAAAGGAACTCTTGCGGCGGCGATTGTTAGTGTTCGAAGAGGGGAGGGGCACCGGGGGAGGGGGGGACTAATTAGCCGCGCGTGCGTGAAGGCGTGCTTGCCCCACATCCTCCCTTCTATTTCGTCCCCCTCCCACACTCCCTCCTCCTCCCCTCACCCCAGGGCACCTCCAACCCCCCTCCCGAGCGTCCTTTTCAACCGCCCGCTCCAAGGCGGCGCCCTCACCTCTCTCCCCCCACCGAATCACCGCAGAACACACGCTGGACCCCAACACGTTCTCCCTTAGCTCCTCCCGGTTCCTCCTACAAATGCCTCCGCTACCCTCGGAGCTCCTTACTCTCTTTCCCGTCTCTTCCGTAGCCTTCCTTTCTCGGTAGAGACGAAGGTACGCCCGGCGGCGCGCGGCGGTCGGAGAACCCCATTTACCGGTAGTAGTGTCTCGCCGAATTCGACGACGTGCAACTGCAGTTGAATTATGTCTCTATGATGCGAACCGGTTCAGAGCACCAAGAATAAATCCCCAAAATCAGTCCCTCTATTGTATCTTTGGAAAGTGGGGAATGGGTAGATAATTCGACCACGCCTTTCGGTGGTTTCTGGCCACTGGAATGTTTTTAAACTTGCATATTCACAGATGTATTAAACGATGTGTATTCCGTGAATTGAACAAGCGCAATTTTTGATGGGGCTTAGGTGTTCCAGTTTGTGATACCTACCCCTTTTCTGTTTACGTGATTAAAGTGGTATTTTATTAGGTGCTTCATGTAGTCGAGCACTATTAACATACGCTTCGAGGGTCATAAAAAGGTAATGAGTAACGGTATCCTCAAAGCCCTAAGACGATTTTTTCTGCTATTCCCCTGAAAATTTACGAGAAGACTTTTTTTCGAGGCATTCGGCAATTTTTTTCACGCTGAAATCACTAAAGATCCTCGAAGTAAACTCAATACGAAAATGGTCCATGGAAACGATTTTATTTTATGCAGCATACATGGTAGAGCGGGTTTGGGAGTACTTTTCGGAACCTGGACAACTTGTGAGCCCGTACTTTACCGTTAACAGGCGGGTAAAATTAATGCTGAAAAGGTAGGGAGTCCATTAAGTTACCATTGAAATTATTTTTCGCCAATCCGGCCATTTAATGACACCATCTCTGATATTCAAACATGAAAGTTTTGAATATGCTCTGAAAATCAAAGCATATCTTTCAGGACTTATGAAACACTTTCCTAGAAAATTCATCACCTTAGCCTCCGAATGTCACCTTTTTCAGTTCATTATTTCTCCCTCTCGGTGGTGACATTTGGCATTGCAAATCACATGTCTCAAGACCTCAATATTTGAATGAATTCGGCTGGGCGAGACGTAATCATTGCGTTACTCTAAGCAATCGGGATCGACATGTCACATTGGGGAACATAAAAAAACAGTTGCATTGCGCAATACAGCCCGGGCGGAGAAATCTGCCGTAAGAGCGAGTATCACAACACGCGACGGGAGCTCCACGACTCCCGCGGCCATTTTGTACTTTCTAATCTCTGTCGTCTCTCTCCCTCTCTCAAGAGGGGCTCTGGTTATTGCGCATTAAGTTTCAAAGAAAAACATTCTGCGAAAAAAATTTCTAACACAAACCCTCCCTCGCACGTTAAATCGCTGTAGAAATATATCAGGCTCGCCGACAGCGGCTTGGTGGTGCTCCGTTTCCTGCATCCGAAGATGCCACTCTCTAATCGCTTCGGGGTAAGAGCCCAGAAAAGTTCCCCCCTCCATTCGGAATCGACGGCACTACTTACTAGTCATGTCATTTGCGGGTCTCCGTCCAATACCCACTCCTCAAGAGGAGGAGCGGCACACTCCCAAGGTCATCCCACCCTTCGCCTACCCCCCCCCCTCTCCCGTGGGTTCGTGGTGCACGTCCACACGACACACTTCCGGACTGAACTAATCAGAACAGTTTGATTTTCAGAAAACCTTCTATTTTCATTTTTCCGCGGTAAAATTCCACACGAAACAAGTCCGGTTTTCAGACGATTATCGTCATCATCCGAATGAAACTGGTTCTCGTTTTATGCTGACTTTTACTGAGGAAAAGTGAGAAGTTTTTTTCACATACCGTAGTGTGTTAAAAAAAACCGTCTCGTAGGATTTAAGAGATATCCACGTGCACGTCCTTCTGATTGAGTTTAAACTGAACACAGTGGAACTCATTGCGCAAACATTTATTTTCGGTGCATTTGGATTCAACCGTAATTGACTTACAGTACGCATACCCTTTTAGAATCGAGCAAATGTGGTACGGTACTGCCTTCACAGAGACAAAAGTTTCAGGCGGTGCTTCAATTCAATAGTTTTTAATTTACAATTTAAGTTACTGTAACATGGGGTTCTTCGATTGAACCTTTTTGCCCATGACACCTGTTCTTGCCTTACGGAAATGATACTCTCACTCAATAAATTACGCTACCGAATCTCAGATCTCTATCGTCCAAGCGCGGCGTCATTAAGAACGGTGAATATCGCCTTCCGCCCACAGATAATTCGACCTAGAGCGTATATCACTATAACGTGCAGGTTTGGACACATTGCTTCCTGTCAACGAAAGTATTTTTCGTGGGCATTCTGGTGCCGTTTTACGGCGCTACGACTCGGAAGCGATTATCTTCTCAAGGGGACGAGCAGATTGTAAAGAGTAGCAACACGCTCCCTCGTTCCTTATTCATTTATTTTCCCCATATTTTTTAGTCGTTGACAACCGACAAATTAGGGTTGCCACGAGAGTTCCTCATTATCAAGAGCATAATCAGCTTGACAAGGGATCGTCCGGGAACATCACCGGCGCGGATCTGTTGTCTTCTCCCTCACTCATTCCCCCGCTCCTTCCCTTGCACTAAATAAC
>LYUA01000342.1:1020196-1033104 GCA_002093875.1 Calopteryx splendens
CCCCCCCCGACCAACTCCCTCCTCTATCCCCCCCACCCTCCGCCTCCCTGCGATCGTAGAATGAGATAGGGAGACTCCCGGCCTCATGGGGCACGCCTCGTATTATTTCGATGATATAAAACGGCCCCAACATATCAATCAGCGGTTGGCGGTGCCAATTACCGCGGCGGTCCACCTGAGTTTTCTTGGCTCTTCTCCCCTCTGCGGTCCCGACGAGAACAAATATTCGTGAAGAAATAGTTATTTAGATAAGCCTCAATGGCTCTCCCTATTAAGATTTGATCGCAATCCTGGCCATCTTTGCAAATGATGACTGTCCTTATGCTACTTTTGATTGGCATTGAAGTCACAAAGGGAGCACCGAAATGTCTGGCTCATTACCGTAAACCGTGGGCCATTTCTGAAATACGACTAATTCATTGCCTCTGAGGATTTGGAGGATACCCATATGCATATGCATGTACACATACAGTCACCCCTAGTCACTAGACAAATAATAATAAAAACATTAAAAACAATATTACATAAACCAACGTAAACTTCGATTGACCATTTTAGGGTAGAGTGTAAGTCAGTGTGTAGGCCATTTAGTAGGTTTTTAAATTCCTCTTCGCCAAAACGCTTTGTCTTTGATAAATTGAGTTTCAAAGATAGTGAGGTACACAAACGATTAATGCACTTTAATGAGGGTCAATCGGAACGAACACTTTATAATGGATTAATAAAAAGTAAGAAAAGGAACACCTTTCATTCTGCGGTTTCAAGACTTACGTCAAGGAAACTGTCCCTTTGAAAGTAAGTAACTGCCGAAGTCTAATGAGTAAAGTAACTGATTTTCACTACTTCATCCAAATCCCAGATTCGGACATAAATATTGGTACTGAAAATGGGTTATCGACTAAAATCGAAACCAGTGAAATTTTCCCTAAATCCTTCTTAGTTTACAGAAATGATAGTGAATGCAATTGGGGACAGCATGTTTATTGAGCGTCAGAATCCGTGCGCCGGCAGAGCTATAATTTCTAGACACCTTTCATTATCCCCTCAATTTATCGTAGCAATTATAGTTTAAAAACTGTTGGTAAAAACCAAGGTATCTACGAGTCGAGTCACTTAATTTTCATATTAACACATTTAAGACACAAATATAGTTTAAAGATATTATCCATAAAATGTAGGGCGGGCTTAAATAAGATTTTTCAAGCGGCTGTGAAGTCCACTAGAGCCTTTGTGCCGGAAAGCTACAAACACGCAATCACCATTATTTTGCTCGGGGAGACCCTGGAGCAGGACAGCACACTTTTGCGGCCGTGAATCACCGTGCGGGAGCGTTGAAAATGATCGGCAGCCATTAATGCCTTCGCTCGGAGGGGATCCGGCATAATCGGCGCATAATAATACGCAAATCCTTAAAAAATCGATTTTTCCCTCCTCCTCCTCCACCCACTGTAATTCCTTCGGGGGACTCCGCAGGCGCTGGCTGAGTGGGAAATTGTCGGTTGTCTTCGGTGCGAGTCAGTGCGTGGGGGTGGGGGGGTTGGCATTAAATCACTTTAATCGAGTGGCTGAGGGAGGTGGGGTGGGGAGGGAGCCTCCTGAATTGGATTCCACCCCCGCTCATTACGGCCAACTCCCCATTACACGACTCGCCGCGGGACCGCGATAATCACTCGCCGATTGTCTGCCAATGAGGCGGCCTCGCACTTCCCACACCCAAACCAAAACCATCCTCGCCTTCTCCCCCCCGATCCTCACTCTTCCCTCCCCCCCCACACTCCAAAACCACACCAATCCCTCCCTCCCCGCCCTCCAAGGGACGGTGTGCTGAGCGATGATGCTACTTAACGATACGAGGACGTTTTAAGAGGCCGTTACCGATGATGGTGAGATACCTTCTCCCCCTGGCTCACCACCCCCCACCCCACCACAATCACCGGCGACGAAGGGGGGCGGGAAGCGGCCCAGGAATGCAGGAGAGGGAGTTTCCAGGCGGGGGTGATGAGGTTGCCCTTATGCCGATGGGATGAATGGAAATGCGGCATGCTGGAACGCAGGCGTGAGATAACCTTGCTGCCCTTCAAATGATAAGGTCCTGCTCTTCAAATGAGTAACCCTCTTGACGCGACGTCTACAAATCTTCCCCGAGTGACGGACTTTTCTCACAGGGGATCGCTCAGTCCGCTTCGTGAGCCCTCAAAAATAAAAAAAATTAAATATTTGCTACCCATTCTTCCGTCGATGAAACACAAGACTTCGGTCGCTCAGACCTCATTTATTTTCATTATTTTGCTCTCTTGAGAGCGGAACTTCAGCGAGATGGAATCTTCCTCGTATCCGATCGGTTTAGGGGGTGGTTACGCACAGTTACAAGGAATTTGATACTGGAGATTAGTGTATGGACCCCTAATATATTAACGGCGGATACCTCAATGCATTTCACTATCGTTGCTCTCGTTAACACACCTCATCCGAAATTTGATAACAATGTTACACTAAGAATATCACTATTGTATTGGCTTGTTACTTTATGCTTCTATCACTTGAGTCATACATAACAAAATCAAGAGAAGTTTTAATTTCCACAATCCTTAAATTAGTAAATAAACTACCCGATGAATAAACCCTTTTCTGAAAATATCGCCAATTCTGTCTGCCTTAGCAAAGAGACAAGTTGAAACGTTTTTGGAAGGTTTCTCCATGAAATGAATTTCGTGGTTGAATCTAAAGATCAAGGTTTCTCCGAGGGGATTGCGCAGTCCTTCGTCCGCTTCGAAAGCCTTCGAGGTTCTTAATATTTTTTGCTATCCTCAATTCCGTCCATTTAACACAATACCTCGGTCCCAAAAAATAATAATAATTGGATTATCTTGGTTGCGATCAGCTGGAAGCACTGATGTTGCATGCACGACGTAAACTGTTAGATAGATACAAACTATTCGAGTTTAAACCTGAAACAGACGGAATAATGATATTTTCGGTACCATTTTTCGAAGTTCCCTCATCATTTATGACGGACTTGTAGAGCCAGGAGTTTTCCATACAAACGGATCGTAGAGCGTGATCATACGGCCCGGCGATGGTTGATGTCCTAATCCAGATGTGTGAGTTCATGCTTCTCCCTCCGACCTTAAACACTGCCTCCGGATTTTTTCCTACTGACCCAACCCCCTCCCATTCTTCCCCTTTGCACACGATTCGTTTCTCACGGCGTGATGTGGACCAAGGTACGAGTTAGCAGATGTTTGTCTGATTGATGCTCGGACGGTTTTGAACCTACGCCTAAAAATACGCGAGGTGTGACGCCAGTGAATATCTTTGTCTGTTATCGCTAGTATCTATATGAAATACATTTATAATTTTAAGAGTGCTCATAACGCGTATGTTTATCTTGTGATGTAAAATGTATCGTGCATATTGTAAGGCTTACAAATGTTTTGCTTCGACGAAACATCACATTCAGAATTGTATTTATAATATTGTTCATAATTGGATAATCAAAAAATCGCAATAAATATTATTATATTCTGTTCTCCATTCTATTATTATATTCTATCACCTTTCTATCCACGCGGGCATCAGGCAAGGATGCCCAGTGTCCTACATAAATGACCTCACGCACTTATAGTGGGAGGAGAAGAGTTGGATACCGGTTGACGATCCCCCACGCGGGAGAAGAGAGTGGTTTGTCTATCCGTGATGCCACGGTATTTACGACTAAACTAAGATAAGTAAATTCTCCGTCCCTCTAACCGACCATGACATTGGAGATGTAATTTAGTTAATAGGCATAAAAAATAACAATGTATTTCGGAAAGGTAAGGAAAGAAAATTTCGGTATTAAAAATGGTTCATGAAGTGGCAGAGGGAACCGTGAATGTGAGGCATCACGCTAAGGCAGGGTTTTCCTTTAAGAATATTAATAATAATGGAGGGGGCAAGGCGCGCGCGAAAGTAATTTTAGGGCCATTCTCCTTGACGTGACGATTCGTGACGGGGGGGGGTGTTAAAATGGACGAAAACTGCGTGACGTGTTTTGTGGACGGCGTACCTCACTGCGCATCTTAATTAATGATTAAAAAGGCCTTTGCATCCCAATAGGCAATTGCCGATTGTCTGGGAAGATTAACAGAATTTTTTCCTTCCTGATCGGTTGGGAGAGAGCAGAGTAATTTCCACATAGGGAGACGTTTGATGCTTTATGAAATTACGATAGGGATCCATTTCATTTTTAACGCGCATGAGAATTTCCGAGCTGGGGGAAACTGTGTACCCCATTGGGAGATATTTCATGTAGGGCCAGGCATCATGATAAAAGTGGTTTTTTTTCATTTTTCAACTTGAATAATTTCTATACTTACCGGTTTCGAAGTTTTCACATCATTCTAAGTTTCTGAGGGCAATGTAAAAAACATCGAAACCGGTAAATATAGATACTAATTAAGTGAATAACTGCAACAACAGATTTTATCATGAATGAGTACCACCACGTCAGTCAGTCTCGATATGTATTATTCGTTCAAGCATTCTATTCACAGCAGTATAATTAATTATTACTTTCTAGGGGATACCGGAGGTGGGAAAAACTGGATTCCCATTGATATTCGAGTCAGTGAAGTAATGAAATTCGCATGGTTTACATTGAGAGTTCCTACAGTATGATCTACCACTCCGAATTTTACTACAGAACCTAAGAATTTCCCCACCTGCCAAATCCCACCCATTCTATTTTTTGCGAACTGACTTTGACTATGACCGTAATTAGCACTGACAAGATGATAAAAACAGCCAGTTTACTCTATGAATTTTTCCCCCAGTAAATTAAGGAAAATCACTCCCGAAGGAGGAGTCCGAAAATCAAGTTAAATGATAATTTCCTTTGTATGCCCCGTTTAATAAATTAGAGTCAATGAGAGAGCTGCAGATATCGCCAGAGACGGTCATTGTCGCTATAGCATCGTATTGTATTTTTTGTACACGATCATTTTTTTAAGTACGCTTCCGATTATTTTATCTTTCAAAACACCGCTCTAACCTCTCATGAAAACACGGCCAACATTGGCAAAAATTAATTATCATTTCTCAGTATGCCTTTTAACTACGCCGAGCAGTCGTGCACCTTGGAAGGTAATTTGTTCCATTAAAGTACCTACTTATTGAAGACAGTATTCCGTGCAGATATGAGTTTCCTAAAATTTCCTCTTTGGCAAAAAAAACAACACTCAGGAGTAAATAAAATGGCAATAATCGTTTCGCTGCTGTCCGAGAACACGTGATTCGGACTATCGCTTCGTTGATCGCGTCATACTCTTTGTTCTCCTGGCTGCATGCATGCATGTCGTGCACTTCGCAAGTTAATGAGGATGAGATTAAATCGGTTGCCACCGCCGATAATAAATCATCTTGGGAAGAGTCAAATCGCAGGGTAAATAAGAAAATCCCTTCGCCAGCAAATCCCCGATTACGAAATTCCCTCGGCCATCGCAAATGGTTGCGACATTTCACGGTACTCTTTGCTTTATTTACGAACTATTCTTGTTTCCACAGCTTCTTTTAATCTGTTATTCAGACGACCGTTTTCGATTTGAAATTGTTTATCGAAAATTCCAACGATACGAAAAAAAGTAGTTTTCAACCCCTCTCCATACGAGTACGGCCATTTTCCACAATTCACAACCACACCAATTTTCATTCACGTCTCACCTTCTCTCAAAGGAATGTGAGATTGTGAGCATTTTTCCCCGCGGCATATTCCAAATAAAATAAAAATTAATCCATTACAAAGAGATGTATTTCTCTGGGAAGAGAAGTTTTTTTTATCGGATGGCGGAGAAGAATGGAAAAAGAAATAGCCACATGAAAACTGGTATATTGCAATCAACTGCTCTCAATGAAGGATGCCCTAAAATTGTTTGCTCTGTGATGTCTAATTCATTTCTTGTGACAGTATAATGGCATCAACTAGTATTAGTCTTCTGAATAGGAGGGCGTGGATAACAGAGCGAATTTACTGTTGTAATTTTATTGTGCATAAGAACTGTGTGTGGATTCCGACGCACTGACACCACCTTGCCTACTTCATCTCACAAGACTAGATATAAAGTCACCCACGCAATGGCCGTGACATCATTATTACGCGGGAGAGCGAAATTCGCGAAAATTACGAGCATCCCAATGGATGACAGCTGTCATCCATTTTAGTGTGAAACAAATTACTTAGAGCTGATGGATGAATAATTCGCCTCGGTAAAAATATCGCCACACGTCCTTCACTCGAAAACTGGCGTTGACGCTCTAGTGAGTACGGACGGCATTGGCTGTCTTTAGTCGAAAGAATTTTTTAGCTTTAGTTTAGAAGAAAGGAAGTACCTCAAAATATTTTCACTCGTTATGAGGCAAACAGTCCAGAGAGAAAGATCTCCTGGCCAATCTTGCATGAAAATGATAATAACGACGACAAAAAAGCCTTGCTAACTTATTTGTAGGGGTTGGTACCTTAGGTAAGGGAACTGAGTACCGTTACTTCGTATCAGAACCTTAGCTAAGAATTCTAGTTACCGGTACCTTGGGAGTAGTAATTAGGATAAAAACTAGGGCAATAATCCTCGGCATCGGTCGGTAACTACCTAAGTACCGGTACTAGTATCAACCGCAGCCTCTTTTCAGCCGCAAGATGATCGAGGAACGGTGTCTTTATATTAAAAGAGCTTTGAGTGCTCAGCTTTAATCGTAAGGTTCGCCCGCTGTCATTCCTTGTTAGCTCAAGTAGAGCCATAGAAATGTTTCATAATCCCCATTGATCGTCGTGGAATTCCTTGTGGTGGGAGGTGCTTCCTTGGGCACGCGATTGACTCCCTTTACTTTCTGTTTTTCGCTCGCGATGCGAGGCTATTGAAGTGTGGAATAGACTACGACGAATTAATGACCACGAGATGTATTTATAACATCCAAAGATAGATGAAATGATTGATAGCTGAAAAATAACTCAACGCCTTCTAGCTGCCGCATTTCATCCACATTAGAGATGAAGAGAGAGTGTAATCGCTTTTAAAACCAATAAGGGGGGATTCTACGTACTCGGAAGAGATCAGCAGGTGATTATCTCGGAGAGAATTTCTGCAACATGATCGCCGGGAGATATTTCTCTTTAATTCAGTTATCAAGCTTTCGGCTTGTGTTTTACATGATCTCTTTTACAATAAACATGATGGTACAGGACATATGATGGGCAGCCTCGTTCTTGCTCAGTCTTGCCCTATAAATCGGATTTTGAATTATGATCTTTTTTAATGAATTTTCAATGATATTATCATCGACGATTAAACGTTGTCCATTCTATATATTCAGTGATTCGTTATAATTATTCGATGACATCATGATTTAGTTGATAAGATTATTTCAATAATTTGATGATTCCGATGGCTAGATGGTTTTTGAAGGTTTGATATACTGAGTACTTCGATGGCTGACAGGTTCGATTGCAGTAATCGAAAGCGATTATTTTACACTACCATCATCCGTGTAAAGCCGTGCCCCTATGTTCCTTGTTTTCCATCCTCGTCTCTTTCCCTAATGTGATCTTGAAGATTGATCTCTCTCATTATTATCGAGTTTATCGTTTAAGCCATGCTTTGTTTGTGTGCAGATACGCGAAATAATATAACGCGCCCATCCCTAATAGTTTCGCCAATTTTACTTCAGGGAAACTAGCAAGCACACACTCAATTAGATTTATGTTAACGATATCGTAAAAATTGTGGAAGTAAGATTAATTACGAGTAACTGGAAGGAAAACCAGGATTGTCCCAGGATTCGAATGAGGCCTTACTCGGATTGAGGCGTTACACTGATGGTGCAGGGTTGTCAAAAAAGGAAATCCTTCCTTCAAGAATACAGTGACTTTTTTCCTGAGTTTCGGTAAGGATTAGAAAGTCCACGCAAAGCAGTAAATCCGAGCCTGTCGCAACCCTACTTTCCCCCCTGCCCTCCTCACGTGCCTCTTAAATGACAATGCAGCCGATTTGGCGATGTTTGAACGTGGGTCAAGGCGCTTCCTCCCTTTCCTTTTAAGGAGCTTTCATGCCCATTGTCTTGCTCATCGTTTCTCAACTTTTTGACACCAGCCGATTGTCTTCGCAATACCGTGACGCCGTGGAGCCACCCCGTTCACTTTCCCCGGCCAAATTATCCGCCATTGTTACGTTGAGTTGGTAAATAAAAACAGTTTTTACAATAGTGTTTGTGACCAATGGATATTGATCATGGAACGCAATGAGCTGAAGTCGAATGAGGGTAATTAGTAGTCATCTTTTCTCTTATCACTCATGCCCGGGACGAAAATATGGATGTTTTATACAAGAAATCGTTACGAAAACCTTGGCCAAGTTGAAAGATTTTTTTTGTGGATTAATGAAATTGCAATATAAAGTCGACTGGTTTGTTTAAAATTAATATGGACCGACAAAAGCATTATTCGATCATGAGGAAATCACAATGGCAGACGCTCGATACGCCAATGTTCCATGTAAGACTTAACCCTATTAGAGGAATATATATTTTACAAGCTTAATTCGGGAACCGAGGGAAGAATTATAATCATCACATTGAATGCTACGACTATCTGCATTAATCTTGCAAGTCGCCTCGAGGATGGACATGGCATGGGATGTTATGTCACAAGCCATTAGGGTAATTATAGATTATTAGCGTTTGTTATAATCTCATTTTCAGAAATTTTGGAATTGCAAAACGTGACGTTTCCTACTGCAGTAGTCACGAAATGTGCGAGAGAAGAGGATTCCTTATATCGGTATTTTTTCGCATCCCTCAATTATCGCTGTGGTCACATCTACCAGTTTAATTCGGGGCTAAAATGTTTCCCTCTGTGCCAACACTAACGTCATGGGATTTGTATTGCACTAGTAGCTCTTCAAGAACATGCTCTTCGTCCTTCAAGTGCCAAGCCAGGATTTTAAAAAATCGGATCACTTTATGTTCTATCACAACGCATTTTCCCGAATCGGGCAGAGTTTTCCTGTATTATGTTTGATTCCAAATTTAGGTGCTTCTGTTCAGGGTCCCAAATGTTGGAAGCGTATTCATGGCGAGGGTTAACCGACGCGGAATAACACATATATCCCCTTAATTTAGTTATAAGAAGTTAAAATAAGAAAGCAGAGAAAAACTCAATGAAGAATCAAAGGCCTTTTGGTCCTACGTCAGGGAACTACAAGGAAAACGTGCAACTGTAAACTCCCTCACGGACCCCAACGGCGATACAGTATAAGATAGAACTCAAAAATCAAATACTTAAAACTAATTTTTCCGCGGTGCTTATACTGCAGACGTGAGCGAACCAAGCATTAGATCCCTCATCCTTAACATGCAAATTATAACCATCATGGTATCGCAAAATAGAATGGCCAAGCAACTACTGCGGATTAAAACACACAAACCTCCAGGGCCAGAGTAAATACCTGCAAGAGTACTCAAAGAGCTCGCCCACGACGTTGCACCGCACTTCGAAAACATATCTATCAAGACGATTTCTGAAGGCAACGTTCCTCAGCATTCGAAGTGAGCTAAAGTTATGCTATCTTTAAAGGAGGAAATAAACTTTACCCCAGTAAGTACTTACCTAACAAAACTCGCTAACCTATACCTATGTCCTGCCAGATCCCGGAGCACATCATTGTAAGCAACGTCATGACATTCCCCAACATTCCACAACAACCAAAGTTTTATACCCAACGGTCAGCACGGCTTTAGAAAAAAAAACATCATGCGAAACACGAATGGGTGTTTTCATTCTCAGCACTCTTAAATCAAGAGAAAAGAACAAACAGGTGGACGCTAAAATTTTGAATTTTAAAAAAGCATTCGATAGTGTCCCACACTCCAAACTCATAAACTAAAATATTGCGGAAAAAAATTAAAACGCAATTAGATAAATCCAGGGATTTCTTACCTGTCAGACACAAAGGATAGTATTAGACGACTCGAGTTCCAACTACCTAAAAGTAATTTCTGGCGCCCCTCAGGGTAGCGTTATAGGCCCATCCATAAATGTTCCTTATATGAATAAAAAACATCATTTAAAAGAAGCAAGATTAGACTATTCGCCTTAGATATCGTAATTTATAGGGGAAATAACGAGCCACGCTGACCACGAAATACTTTCAAAAGATTTTCATAGTATATATGAATGGTTTGTGGAATGTGGTCTAGAATTAAATATTAAGAAGTCCACGGTTATGCACTTCTTAAAAAGGAGAAAAGGCGAACGAATCTGCACTCTCGGAGATGTTCCAATAAGCGCAGTTGACCATGAAAAGTAGGTACTTGCGTGTAACCATCACGTCGGAACTTTCTTGGGGCAAACAAACACATGTTACACCTACGGGTTGCCGCCTTGATAAGGCGCACGGTAGGAAACATGGCGAGGAAAAAATATAATATTGTACTATAGAGGTAATATATGATATTTCTTGCTTGTTAGACCGCGCATAGAATACGCTGCGAGCACCCAACTAAAAGAAAATCGATTCGACAAATGAACAAAATAGTGAATAAGACAGTCCATTACGTTTAAAACTAATGAGAAGTACCAAAGCGTGACGCAATCTTAGTAATATATGTGATGTGGCATGGGAATGACTAGAGAATCCAAGGCTTAATGCTAGATTTAAAATATTAAAAAGGTGCCAGTTGTGCGATTTTGAATGGAACGTAGAGGAAACTAATCAACCCCCACACTACGTAGGCAAGTCGGGTAATGATGATCAAATAAGAGTCTTCCCTAAGTCAGTCTTTCGGATTCTTCCGTAGTTTCAGGAATTCCCTTGCGGGGTATTACGTGGATGTATCAAGTTCACAGCACCAGAAAATGTTTTTACACGATGCGTGATTATCTTATCTATTTTTCTTTAGTGTATGGAGTTTATAAATAACTAGCTATCCGTCCCGGTGGCGACGTTCTGGATAATAACAATTATAAAAACCCAAATCTATATTTATGATTTGTTTCTTTGTATGCTAATAGCAGTAGAACAACTACATACTTAGAATAAATCTTAGATACTGAGATAAAGTTTTCTAATTTTTGCATTTGACCATCCATTCATGAGCAGCTGAAATATTCTGTATTCTGAAACGAAACCCTGCAGGGGTGACGACATGAATATAGCGGAAGACGCTGAAATATTCAGGTATATTCATCCTCTTCACGTGATTTTGGCTTGTAAGACAAATGAGTACATTTGTCTGAAGAAAGAAAACCAGTTTGTGGGCGGGGAAGATCGTAGCTATAAGTCTGCCGAACAGGGCCCAGTTCCGTACCCGATAACGGTTTTATTTTCGTCATTACCCTTCATCCAACAACGAGAAAGCGGGTCATTTATTGGCAGACCCAAAAATTCCCTTCCGCTACATGGAAGTTGAAATCTTCATCCGTATAAGCGTACCTACGGTTTTATTTTTATCGTGGATCTTGGGATGATATGCGAGAAAAGGATTTTGCTTTTACCGTCGTTACAAAAGATGTCTTTGCACAAGGACCTTCGTGAATCCTTTGTCTGAGTTGACTGTTGTCTTGGGCTTAACACAGCAAGAGCTATCTATATCCGAGATTTGACGATACCATCGGCATCAAAGTCTCTGCAGAAAACAGTAACGTGCTTATCCCTTTTATCTTTGTTTCAAAACATAGTTGGTGGCAGAAAAATAACCTGAATTTAATGTACCATTTCATTTTATTAATGTCATGCATTTAGTGTACAGATTGAGCTCTAACGCAGAACGACTACTTATTTTATGCTACTCTGAATAGAATTACATAGGGAATAATCTAAAACGATGAATCTGTAGTTCTTAAATACGTGTGCATTTATTTAAAGGTATTCACCTACACTGTTCAAATCAAAATTTTCGACAAGATATTAATTTTTAATGTGTATTTTGTAAATGTTTTTTTTTCAAAGACGAAGGAGGTATTCAGCCAGGTAAAGTTTTCTCAATGACTGCAAAACGAGGATGTGAAAAAACACATCAATGTAGCCCATTAAATCTTTCCATGGCGTGAAAAATGGAGAGTCGGAGTAAAGAGAAGGTTTAAAGCAAAGGAAATGTGATGCCACCTAAGAATAATATAGATGAAAAGGATAGAAACCATCAATAATGTTCTTCCCTGTGAAGGAGGAAAAGGGAGTCTATTAACGATGGTGATAAAAAGAAAGGACGAACTCGTTAGACCGATGTTGAAGCACATCAGCGTGACGAAGACAATTTCTATATATTAGAAAAAAAATTGATGGGCAGAGGAAAAGGTAGATCATTAATTGAGTGCATGAAAAAATATTTTCGGCAATGTGTGAAGATAGGAGGGAAGGAAGAATAACGCCGAGAAGAACACTCAGCGGAAGGCCTCAGAAAACCAATCCGCAAATTATTAACAGATGATGACGATCTAATATTACACACTATGTTTTATTTTAAATGGCGTCAAAGTTAAGCATTCAATTCCAACAGATTAATCCATAGAGTGGTTTATAATTGGTTTACCATTATCGATCATTGGACAAAATTATCTGACACTAAATCCGTCATCAACAATACTCGTTGATACTACCGATCGTAAATGCATGTTGGTCGAACGATCGAGCTATGTTGGTCTACCGTCGATGCCTCGACATCGGCGACCACCGATACCCATCTTCGAGGCCCCCTGGATCTTAGCCTGCCTGCTGCGTAACATTTCACCGATCCGCTCCGGCAACGCCGCCTCGCGGTGCTGCGTGTTTATGTCCGTGTGCGCGTGTCTCTCTCTCTCTCTCACTCTCCGTGGGCGTTAGTGTTCTCTTTACGCAATCTTTCCCGACTCCCCCTACCACCTTCTCCAACCTCTCCCCCCCCCC
>LYUA01000342.1:1078589-1081089 GCA_002093875.1 Calopteryx splendens
TTAATGCCATGTTGTTAATCTGTAGTTATTTAAGAGTCAACTTACTTCACGTGGGATGAAATGCATTGCGGGCAGCCATTCTCAAACATAACCATTTTTTCCTTCTCTTCGTTTTTCTCGGGAAACAGAAAAATCAACATTGCCCCCTTCGTGTAACTTCTACGTACTTGTAGGTTTGCTTGCAGGGCAACTATCATCATAAGGGCAGTATTGACTACGTTAGCTGCCAAAAATCATGAAAACCTCAGGACAGACAGCCAGCTACTCGCGGGGTGTCCACAAAACCTGGAAATATGGGAAATCCGAGATATTTATTTAATCTGGAAAAAGAATACAAAAATCACAGCCAATAAAACAAAATATCAGATCGGGAATACATATTAAATGATCGGGCCTCATATTAAAATAATTTTACTTCCAAATTTAGTACCCTTTAAACGGAGAACAAATCCCGCTTCAAACTTGTTTCTCAGTTTTTATAGTAATTGCATTAATTTCTATTACAACCATGATTGTGTTTTACATTTTTTTAAACTGGTAGAGAATAAAAAAATATTTGCGCGATTACTGTGTATACCTGATGATTCCTGCGAATACCAGATTTCTCGACCCTGAAAACAATAAAATGTAAAATAAAAAAATAGGTACCGACATTCAATGAAAATTCATGGAATAATTTTCTAAACACAATAATAGAAAAGGCCCCACCAGAAAACGGCGTACATGCTTGCTATGCTTGAGTAACTCCAATTTCTTATTTTAAACACAGAGAAAATACATTGAGGTTCCAACAGTCCTGAAAAACTCCGGAGAGGCAATAAATTATACAATTTTCTCTTTTGTATATCAGTGCTTCGGTGGCACATTTTATTGAAATGCACTTTCATGATTGAAATTTATACCTTAATGGCATAAAACTCAACCTTAATTCGTGTATATTTCATATGGAAAAATTTCCACAGTTTTGTAGCTACTTTAGAGCTTTCCTTTTAAGACTGATAGTAATAACGCTACAAGCATCCAAAATTGCTTGCGAAACGCTACTTTAAGTAACTTAAATTTTTTTAAATTCAATAAAATTATTTTACTGTCAATATTAACTCTTCTTTCAAATTTAATGGCATGTTACTAGAGTTATTAATTATAACTAGTGAGTGATAACCGGATATGTTCCACAAAATTAATTGATTTCAATTTCTCGTGTCTTTCAGAGCGAGCCAATGGAGTTCATGTACAGATTCCACGAGCCTCCAAGAACGACTGTCAGGAGAAAGAAGCGCCCTGCTGGAGAGCCCATAAAGAAGGAAGCCGAAGAGCAGCATAAAGTCAACGGCGATGTGCACCCTCTAGTGAATGGCGACGCGATGCCGAGAGAAGGAGCGCCCTCGCAAGAGGACCTGAGTGACGATCCTCCACCTCCAAAACTCGAAAGGAAGTCCGAAAGTCCTAAATTAGATCCTGGTTCATCCTCAGAGGGTGACCAGGAGGCCCTACCGCCCCCCAAGATCGACCGTCCTGAGGGAGAGTCTGATCATGTGAAACCGGAGCCGCCAGTGAAGAGAGAAGATACAGAAAAGGAAAAAGCAGAAGTACAAAATGAGGAAGAAAAGCAGGAAGCTTTCAAAATAGAACGCAGTCCAATCGTGGAACCGGTTTCTGAGTCTAAAGTACCTTCAGCTTTCGCCAAGTTCGGTCGGCAGGACGCCAGGGGCCTCGTGGCTTCGTCTGAAATAGTGGGTCCTCTTAATCCCACGCCCAAGACGGCCGTGGAAGCGCCGCACTCGGCCCAGACGCCCATCGCGAGGCCTCACTCAACTCCTGGGGCCGCGGCATCCCAGCCGGTAGCCGCCCGCCCGCACCACCCACAGCAGCAACAACTTCCCTCACCGAGACCAGCGTCCTCGCCCCCGGCACTCGTCGCCGCTCAGCAGACGCAGGGATCTGCTGGGGACAACAGAAAGGGGGCGCAGACACCAACGCTACCGAAAGATTCAGCCGCGGCGGGACCTCCCTCCACCACCAAACAGGATGGTGAGACGGCCTCCCAAACCACGTCCCACCCGGAGAGGAAAAGGGCAAGAGAGTCGGAGGAGAGTGAGGCAGTGTCTTCGGCGAAGCGCGACCGAAACGGTGCCTTGGATCTTTCGGGGGGTTCCTCTCGTCTCAGTGGAGGTTCGTCCCCTCCGCCTGCATCTCCTTCTGCTACCCCTTTCACTGAGTTGCCTTCGGATGATTCCTCAACAAAGGGGGTTCCGGAAAAGAACTCTGATGCCTCGCAAAGCGTGCCTTCCAGTGAAACTAATCCGACGACGACCTCTTCCGGCAGTATACCCGAAGGCGCCAGCTCTACTCCTGAAATGCCTGATACTAATGCCCTGAAAGACGAAGCAGGCGTTTCGGAGGCTATTACACCTAAAATATACAACGCTACTGTGTCTGTCGCCACTAGTAAATCGTCTACCCAGACAAATACTACAAGCTCCTACGGTGCCACGCCTTA
>LYUA01000342.1:1083589-1103131 GCA_002093875.1 Calopteryx splendens
AATGTGGGGATTTTCCTTTTGCTGTTGCATTTGATAAAATGAACAATGTGTCAATGTGACATCATAAAACTGCTTCTACGAAGAAGGAAGTTGCATCCTTAGTCATAATTTAATGGAAGTGATGAGTGCAGTTCTAATTAACCACACTCTTCGTGGATGATGTCAGGAACGAGCAGGTCCAACCGAGTTTTACTTAGCAGTGCCTCAATTGTTGTGATGTTTGTATATTAATCAAACAGTGAAAGAGAGAAATATTTTATTTTGAGAGCGTTTGCAAGGAAGTGATTATTTACGGTGGTAACCTAAAATTGGAGTGTGTGATATGATAAGAATAGCGACCTTGTTTCTTCTTGCGTATACGAAATTTCTTTGGTGGATTTGAGGTTTACTGCGAGACTGTCTACTAGAAGTACCTTATTAAGAACTACAACCGTGTTTTCTCGGAGATAAAAGACTGGAGTTTCTGGAACATTTTCCTGTGTTACACGATGGTTTATTCCCATCGCGAAGAACGCTGCCTCTGGTTTTTTGAACAGTTATGGCTTTTATAATCCTAAAAGCGGGGTTAAATGCGGTGGAGTGGTTTACGCTTAGGGAATCACACGATTAAGCCTCTCGCTAGTGAATGTACATTTTATTAGAAATAAGAAATACAGAAATTGGGTACAGGGTACGGGATCACTAAAAAAAATAACTGAACCCCATTTTAGAACGTTTAATAATATATGAATATATATCTATAAATACACTATTATTATTTTCCTATATATGTAATCACACACATTACACATATATTTTTTCACAAGTTGGCCGTGATACATTGAAAATATGTGGATGGCGGCGTGATATGTTTGATGTTTTTTGAGAACTGGATGAGAAATGTGTTTCTGTTTGCATGCAATGAAGCCTTAGAGAAGTGTATACCCACAAGTAGAGAGCTTTATATCCCTCCCTCTCATTCCGTAATGGAAAGAGTGAAAAAGTTGAGAAGCAGGAAAGAGGAAAAACCTCACCCGGCACCTCAACGGCACCCTCGGACTGGGAGCTGGTTGGAAGAAAGAGAGTAGTAAGGTGAGAGGGAGAGAGAGTGGAAATGGTGAGCCTTTTATCCTTAATAATTAATGCACTCGTCCATGGCCTTGTCTTTCTTACTTGTAACTTTTTCTAGAACGCCTCTTTCTACAGCATTCCTGCCCCAAGCTGTGTACATAGCACAAAGTAGTGATTATCATTACGACAAATAAAACCATTACATAAAATAAACCACTGTTTGATTTCATCAATACGCACTTCCTATCTCCTTACCAATGATTACATGGCCTTCCTTATATCCTTAGATGTGATTTAGGTTACCTTATAATGAATGTATTGTAAAAATTGTTTGCCAGCCATTAAAAATTTTTCAGAACCTCATTTAGGATTGAATAAATGGTGATCGGAAGGTTATTTGTCTATAAAATAGTAGATGGATACAAATGTAATTATGCATTAGAATTATGTGAAAATACACGATTTGGCCCTTACAGAAGAAGAGAGTAACTGCTGAAATAATTTAATGTGATAATGAGTGATAACAAATTATGACTCACTCAAAAAATAGAAGGCGATTTGGCAACTCAAAAAATATGGATCCAGAATTTGTACCTGGAAATTGATTATTTCTTCAAGACAGCTATTTTAATTAGAAACTTCGAGAATTTTGAAAACATTTCTACTTGTTCAACCTCAGGTGTAGGTGAAACAAAATACTTATATGTCGAGGCACGGGGTTTCCTCTGTCCCACTGTGATTGGGGTCATAATTAAATTTAAAAATCATTTTAGCATTCTGATCTTGAGATGCTATCGTTTTAAAAACTGAGATTATGTGACAATTAGACAATTAAAGTGACAAATGTCACAAAGTGGCATTGGACAGTGACGATGAAAAAAACGAGAGTATGAAATAAACGACTTCGTGTCACTAAAGCTCCGCGCATAATAGTATCAATGCAAAAATAATATTATCACTTTCTGCTGGATAATTCCAATTGCAATTCTTCCCAACGTTTTCTGTATCCTTAATAATTCCCGGGAAAGTCAAGATGATTCTCACCTGAAGTAGCCCGATTGAGAGAATCGTTGAGTCACAAAATTCTCCAAGCTCACCAGAATTCGAAAGCTATCTCAACATAAGCGAACGTCTTCGAAGATCTACGATTGACGCTATTAAATAGGTAAACTTTTACGAGGATTGGAGTCGCAGTAACGCTGATTAAGGGATCACTTTCACCAACCAGGTTTATACTAGATTTTTGTGCCCCTTAAGGCGTTTTTCCTTAAATTGACAGGACAAATCTCATTAAATTTATCTAGCAAATAATTATTAAACTAATAGAGGAAAATGGGAAGAAGTACATGGTAATAATAAATGAAAGATTTTGACCTTTCTAAAATGCAATTTTTCATTCGCCGTTCACCGGAAATCTTTCTCTGAGCAATGAATATATAATGAATTAAGTAGCTGAAGCCTCATTGGTGACTCTTCCTCCTTTCTCCATTTCAAGTTTATTCTCTGCGAGAGATCAGGATAATTGTTTCGACCAATGAACATCAGGGAATTCTATTTCACTGAGGAGAAGCATAAGAATGCCGTCTTACTCCTCAAGTAAAAGTAAAAGCTAAGCCACAGGATTTGTCATTACGACGAAATATGCAACCGCAAAATGAACCGTGAATACTAGAACAAACGCGTGCTAGTTATTTGGCTCTTACATGGTGTACATATATAGCATATCTATAGGTAAACATAAATTACCGGGAATTATTTTTCATAGTTCATGGGTAATTATCAAAACCTAACAATCTTGACAATGGGTAAGAGCACATTAACTGGATTATAAGACAAGTCCTAATTTAGTTGATGACCATCAACAATGCATGATCTGACGCAAAATGCCAAATTAATAGCATGTTGTTAGAGGAGATAACTGGTTCAAATTATGTATGACTGACGATCCTAATTGACCCGACATGGATTTGAATAAGGTAACCTAAAAGTAAGCATAGGTCTTTTGTATCACCACGTGGTTGCCATTGACCTGAAAAACTTGGAAAAGTGATGAAAAATTACACTGGGCCTGGAAACCTGGAGAAGTCGTGGAAAATGCATAGGTAGTCTGGAAATATTCTTTCCCGCTCCAAAAAATCTGATTATTTTTTAAATGTGTGAAGATCCATTCAAGACTTTCTCTTGTAGCGGTTCTAAATTATGGATGTTCCAAAACTGCTGCTATTACTGACAATGACGTACAGAGGTGTCGGCCACATTTTGACGCACAATTTCTGACGAATGATAATTTAATAATAAATTTAATAAGAATTTTGCTTGAAAACAAAGTATCTCAAAGTGGACGAATTTTCGGGAAAGGGGATAGATAGCAATGGCAGTTTAAGTTTTTGCCTAAATAATGGGACTTAAAAGTTCTTAAATTCATGGCGATATCATTTATGGACAGTCCGTAAAGAAGAAAATGAAAAAGAATCAGGTTTGATTGAACGAATTGAACTTAAGAAAAAAATTCAAACAATGAAGAAATCATTTGCTTTGACCGGTATTCGAACCCATTTTCCTCGATTTCTTCCAGTGATTTAACCAACCAAGCCACATATACTATGATTGGTTGGATTAACTGATTAGGCAGGCTGTTGGATAGATTCTGTGAGCATTTGGTGAAAACGCTTTGAATGAAGACGTTTAAATAAGTTCGACTTTTTTAAAGTCCTGGATTCTTTTTCGCCTTTATCGAGTATTTGTGAACTTTCGCATATTTTAAATTTTAGCATGACTTAGCCTTTGGTCTCTTAGGGGTTTCCTAACCACGTCATTCTACCGTTTAAGTTCCTTGCTCACTTTAATAAATTTACTTTTTACAAAGTTGTCGACAGCTGATCGCGTGATCTTGAGGAGATAATTCCACGTATCCTCAGTATTTTGGCATTTGCTATTTACCTTCAACATTGTGAAATTAATGTTGTAACTCACAATCTAAACCAACGTGGTCTCCTTTTCTAAACAAGTAAATCTATCTTTTATATCACTCATTTCAGACAGCACTAAGGAAGTATTTAGCGTTTGGTCTCTGCTCTGTGGTCATTAACCTTAAACGGTTTTTATATTTAATGCCTTTTAAGGTGCATTTGGTGCTAAATTAATCTAGAAAATTACTTCTCCAAGTTGGTGATCTGTTTAGTTGGTGTAAGGTGTTCGACGTAAAATTATGAAAGAGTGATTTGCAGATATCTTTGTCTTTCCCTACTTCTTTTAAACTATTACTGTTCCAATAGATTGAGGGGATACTGGCATCTCTACCAATCACTAAATTTCGTTCGTTGTTTTAAGACGAGAATCTTTTGATCTACTTTTCTAGTTCTAAGGTTGAACTAACACCTGGTGGTCTATTAAATATACATGTATAGGCTTTTAGATTAAGGGCTTTTGACTGAGCACCAAACACATCCTATCTGGAATTATCTCAACCGTGCTGGCGCATGAGCTCCTAATTGTAATAAACACACCAGCCTCAATTCTATTCACTCTATCATTTCTGTAAACCAAAAATATTAGCTTGAAAATGTCAATCTCTGCGATGCCAGTTGACAACCAACTACACTATATTTGTAATTATAAAAGTCTTTACAATAAATTACTTGCTCCTATTACAATTACAAATTTAATGCATTTCAGAAAAATCCCAGAAAAATCTGGAATGAAATCGGAAAACTAACTGGGGAAAGTAAACAGCAGGATATTTTTCATCTTTTCAAGCATAAATATAGTAAATTTATTAGCACAGTTATTTTTAAGCATATTTACGAATGAGGTCTTAGCCAAAAAATTAAATTGTTCTCTTAAACCGCATAATGTTCCTGTTTTTAGTTTTTTACATTCAAATTTATGTACCTGATATTACTGAAAAAAATATTAAGCAAACTCTGCCTAATAAAGGATCGGGAATAGATACACTAAGAATGAGTGATTTAAAACAATAACTTTGATATTTCTGTACTTACTAGTATTACTAACAATAGTCTTCGATTAGGAGTAGTCCCTGATGGTATGAAATAGGCCGCCGTAAGGCCTATATTTAAAAGTCGTCCAAGGACTAATATTAATAATTGCAGACCAATTTCCATCTTATCATGTGTTGATAAAATAATGGAGAAATTATAGCTATGCATTTAACTGATTTCTTAACTAAGCACAATTTATTGACAAAGAAGGTTTCTAAAAGGTAGAGGTACTAAAGAAGCTGTGCAAGATTTCTCAGCTATGGCCTAGATAATAGTACGCATGTACAGGTGACTTTATTGACTTTAAAAAAGCCTTTGAAACTGTTGATAATGATATATTGTTAAATAAGCTAGATAGATATGCCATACGTGGTAGTATTTTAAATTGGTTTAAGAGCTTTTTGCACAAACGCTGCGTAAGAGTTATGATTGGAGATACTTTAAGTGACAAAGGCTACTTATCATGTGGGGTCCCATAAGGCTCAATTTTGGGCTCAATTCTTTTTATTTTGTAAATAAATGACCTAGTCACTAGTATAAACGGTCGAGAGGGTAACTAAACCATTGTCAAAATCCTGGCAGAAGGTCTACCTAAGAAGGGGGTTCCGATTGATTGAGGCCCTTCCAGGGCTGAGGCAACCCCTGGTTTATGCCTTTCAATCGGGTCCATATCACAAAACCACCATCGATTCTCGGGACAAGGCTATAAATCGCGAGCGTCACTTAAACCCCCTTCAATGCCCACTAACCCGCTTCGCTTCGGGGTCCTGTCCCTTGAAGGAATCAAGAATTTCCTCGTATCCGCGGTCTATGGCACTGTTGACGCCTCTATGAGCCACCACCCGCAGCCTGGATGCTTAGTGCTTGCAGCCACCACCCATACCTCCTTCATCATTTGTGTAACGTCATGGAAGGTATTATCAAAGTCACAGTAATCAACCCCGAGGTGCGGTGGTAGGTGCGGCTAAGCCCAATGGCGTGTGGAATTCACACATCAGGGTAAGGAGGTCAGTTCCTTTCCCGGTACCGCCTGTGGTTTCCCAGAATGACCTGGTATCCGAAAAATGGTACACTGCTTACACAGGTGAATCTGAGGGTGCCAAGAGGTGACGCATGGCATCGAACCCGGGCCCTCCGGTAAGTAGCACAGCGCTCTACCCACTGGACCACCGCGTCCCAGAAGGTATAATAGGAAATCTAATTTGAAAGGAAAAGTAATTTCTTCAATTTGTTACTCAAAAAGGATACGTGCAGACGAGCATCAAATCTGAAAAATAAGAGTGAACCGCTCTCCTGTTCAGTACTAGTAAATTCACGTTATTGTTTCATAATTTCCTCATGAAGACCGTATTATAAAAGTTCACTATTCGCTACTCTTGATTTCGGACGGTTTCGGTGAGGGTAACTTCGCCATGATGCTATTCCGTGTCCTCCACCTTCCAACTCTCCTCCGATTACTTTTGTGCGCGAATACTTCCCTAGCGTAGCGATTTTCAAAAGACTATAGTCCCGAAATTGATGAGACCAAAACTTTCGCCAAGAGAAAAAAAATCTGCCATCATTTTTCTGACAAAGTTTTAGCTAATGACCTCTCGAATACGAAAACCATTTCATAATTAAACGAGTGGGCATTCTGAATTTTCGCGTGCGCGTATGTACAAGTGTCCCTATTTGTCCTCCCACTCTGCTCCTTCCTATCGCAACCCCCCAACCCCGTCCCACCATGCCCGCCCGCTTATCTCGGCGAATAACCCCGGCCAGTCGCCCCGCGTCTCTCCTTGAACCTTGGAGCGGGTCATGGGAGTCAAGTAGGTCGCGCGAGATACAGTGGCCGTCGCCGGCGCGTCTGAATTTCCCATCCCCCTCCAATCGATGAACCCGTGGAATGCAGTGTTTTTACAGCGTAAAGGATAATGAGCCATGTGGGTGGAAACACTTGCCGCACTTGATTACCCTCCGCCGCATTAAGCATTGTTCCAGAGAAAGCAAGAGTCACAGCGCGAACCGTCAAGGGCCAGGCTTTCGCGTTTCTGGGAGGCATGCTGCCACATTGATATGTGCTGCGGACGGCCGAAAGAAAGGTACCACCCCCACCTCTGAGACCAAAATTAGATCTTTGATTGGCAGAAAAAATATATCCATGGATTACCTAGTATGCCCCCACTATGGTAATTAGCAGGGGCTGCCGACATGATAATGCTAAATAATGAGGACGAATGCATCTACGCCAAATATTAGTGCCGCAGCATGGTTTTGGCAGGTGAAACAAGTTCTTTATTCTTTAGCGAAGCAATTGTAAAGAAATGTACTTAAATTTGTTTCGTAAAAAGATTGATCCATGAAAACTAAGTATTTCGAACAAAACCGTAAAGAAAGATGGCCGTAAACTTTGTTTCGATTGTGAATATTTCGAGGAAAAATTGTTATTTACGCATACTTATCAGTGCTGGAGTTTATTCATATTTTATTCTGGTGTTATCAACTGCCTATACTTCCTAGTTCCAACACCCTGCATGCATTCTCATAATTAACCACCTTAATCTCGAATGATCTCAGATACCCTAATGCTAGATGCCCTCATTTGAGAAGTGAACTTGAAAACATTTCTAAAAGTCTTTCCTGCACATTTTGTGACTTGAGGAGTTTGTACCTGATTAATAGTAGCACTGTACACTTATTTTCTAAACTAATATTATTTGTCGAATGTAACGGATTAAACTACCTTTTCAGCTTAATTGAATTTCTCGTTAAAAGCCTTCGTTATTTAGACCACACATAGAATACGAGTATAAGGGAACCATCTCAAAACCATTGATCCAAAAATCCAACAACCGAAGACTCTACGCAAGGTTTACTTTTAAAGGTAAATCAAAAAGGTACCTATCCTATGATTTTACTTGAGGCATAGTAATCCAAGCCACAAAATACATTGGAAAGTCGGAAAATGATGATAAAATTAGAGAAATAACCAGTCTAAACGATAGATTCCAGAATTCGTTTTTAGCTCGCTCAATCCAAGACCACAGTGCAGAGAAAGGAAAACACTACAAGCAAGCACATTCATGCCCCCTTATACAGGCCAATTTTCCCTTTTCCTTAATTGACAACTGGTATCCTAACACCCTGTGCCATACGCTAATACCGTGGCTTGCGGGGCATAGCGAAGATGAAAACCTTTCGCAGAAGATACCTGCCTTTATTTAATGAGACTTAACTAATGTGAAATAACACCTATTATTACCTTTTCAGTTACATTTTTCTGCCACTTGTACTTCTCTGGTTATCAATCCACCACGATTAATTGGCGACAGCTCTCCTTTCATCTTAATCTCTTTCTATCCTTTTTGGTTCCAAAAACCGTTCACATCCCATATCTTCCACTATCTGTTTCACATACTCCAATCTATACCGTCCTGCATAGTTTTGTCTCCCCTTCTGGTACTGTATCTGTCAGCCTCATTCGTAAGCCAAATTTTTTCTTATAGACCCCACCATAGTTGCAGGACGAATGACAGAATTATCATTCTTGAGGGTTCATATTGGATAGAAACCTATAATCAAGAGAAAATGGCGGATAAAATAACTTAGCTAGTTTAGTTCTTCACCTCTTGACAGGAGACTGCCCTTATTTACCTCTTCTCCGCTTTACTCCATTAAAGTGAAATTTACGATATGCATAATTGTTGGAATTTCAGGATTTAATGCAGCTAGGCTCATGAATTTTTTATGTATAATTCACCCAAATGTAGATCAGTTGTTGATTTCGAATGTGTATTTTCAAGGTTAAATTAGACGCTCAATAATATTGCTAATGTTAGTGCATTTAATGTTCATATTAATCGCAACTATTACGAAAGATTTTACCTGCACATGACCTTTTATGTTTTAAAACCCTTTGGCTAGTAGGGTTCTGAACCAACACTAAATATCGAGAGAAGCAACACCTTCATTGATATACGATATTGATATAAAATATATGATAATTACGTGTTTTTGATGATTTTAAAAAGGTTATCAATAAGTTCCCTGTACTTACTCTGTTTCATTTCTTGCGGATGATGATCTGGCTAGCATCACGTTTAAATGCACTACACTTCGTCCGCCACTTAAACCAAGAGTATGACGTGATCTCAAAAACATTTTCATCTTTGATTACCGAAAATATTTACCTCCAGTGGCTTGGAACCTCTTTCCTAACTTTGCCCATTTCTAAAGTTATCGAGAGAATAGTTCATCATCGGGTCATCAGTTACCTTATTAATAGCAATTGGTTCGATTCCTATCAATTAGATTCCCGCAATAATTTTAGCTTCCTGACTGAACTGGTAAAAGCCACTACGCTTAGCTGTTGACCCACCCATGGTGAAAATTTTCGCTCTATTTTATTTCAGAAAGGACATTGACCGAATTAACCACGTGCTTCTTAATAAAATGGAAACCATTGATTTCTCTCCATGTACACTGAACTGGTTCATTTCATACTTGGATGAGTGCCAATAGGGAGAGAAGGATTCACAAGATAACTTGTCCTCATAACTAACTATAGTGCAAATGTCTCTCAGAGGTCTTTTTTAGGTACTTTATTGTTTCCATTTAAGTACATTTTTGATTTTTCACCAAATACAAAAATTGAAAATATAGGCACGTAAAATGGTGACGACCTACAAATTTACTATCACTGTTATGATATTAATGATGATATTATGATGTGATTAAAGAATGATGCTACCATATTAATGATACTTTTATGAAATTTGAGAGTAACTAAGTATTTGCAATGCCCAGAACTTCGATATCATCACTCAAAATTAAAATGTTAACGTTGAAATACCGCATTTCAATGACGTCCAGAATTTAGGATACATTCATGCTAAATAATTTCCTGACGTGGAACTACCAGGTACGCGCAATCTCCAATAGAATAAATGAAATATTAGGTATATATCCTCAAAACTGATAAAAGAATCTTTCATTCTTAAACCTTAAAATTCCAATTCACGACGCTAATGTTCCATCATTTCCATTTTCCCTCTCTGGCATGGGCATAGATGTCAATCAAAAGTTGGGGGGGACGAATTGATGTACCTTATATTACTCACATTTAAATCACTTCCTCCTATATTAGCTAATTTTACATCTTTGACGACAGCAGATGCCGCAAATCAAACGCCCGCCAAATAAAGTTTTCAAATATTATCACTTTAAATGTTTTTATTGAAGTTGGAGGTTACGATCCCCAGGACGCCCCATGTGAGGGAGGAGGATGTATCAACCAGGATGTATCCTTCCCAACCAACCAGCCAATTCTCTCTGGTTCTTGGGAAATTTTCTAACGAACTGATGTAAATCTGCAGTGGGTTACAACATTCAAAATACGATTCTTCTCCTGTCACAGTCAAAATGAATATATTTCTCCAAATAGAAACAAAAACATCGATGCCTGGACATTAAAGCCAAAGTAAATTATCTGTTGTCCTTTTGATTTAATTTATTTAAATTTAGTCAATCAAAACATCCTTTCGATTTATTCAGTCATCGTTTAACCAGACCTATGACAACCATTACCACACAACCCTGGAGTATCTACTTCCCCGAATACATCATCATTTCACGAACCTTTCATAGCAAACCCAAATATGACCTAAACCGCTTATCTTGGGGACTGGCGAACCTGTGCTAATTATCAAAACTTCAAAGCAAGACTATTCAGATTCCTGTTTAAAAATCATTCTTCAGCTAAGAAAAGCACTGCTAAAAATATCAAATGTTTTTCTTTACTTTTTATTTAAATATGTAAACATCAGGAAAGGGAACATTTATTTTAATTAATTAATCGATTTTAATTAATTTAATTTAATAGATTTAAATCTAAATCTGCATTGATGATGATTAAAAATGATAATAAAGGGAACATTAATTAAATTAATAATTAACTACAATATCGATACTGGAATTGTTAATGTTATTGTTGGTTTTCGGATTTTACACTTTCCTAAAACTATTAATAGACAGAGAGCTCAGTCACATCCCGTGTCAGCCTCATGGGTTTTTGCACCCAAGGGTTTACAACAATTTATTACTACTACGTGATACTCTGTGACACTTCCTCAACCTCCCCGCATACTTTACATTTTCCGATCACCACAGCGCAATATGCATTCCTATTTCCATTTTGTAGATTCATTAATAAGGGAAAACGCAGCGTGATATGTTTCATAACTACGACGGGACACTTAACGATCCTACTCCTCTCCCGCAAAGGGAATTGAAATGATGGAACGGACTTATTATCAAGAATAATGCAATGGAGGTGTTATTAATTAACGCTTACAAAAGGACACCTCTGTCTGGAATCTATGGTTAAAATATGAACCTCAACGTAGTAAGAGTGTGAACAAGAGTAGGAGACTGGCTCGATCTCGATCTAGGAAATGTCTTACAGCTAATCTTCGTTCTCCCATAAATTTCCGTTTCGAACTCGTTACCGGTTAAGCTATATTCATACATGATTAATTCATATTTATATCATACCCGTATGTGACTCAATAATATACTAGACCATTTAAAAGTGTGAATTTTATAGTAGTGCGTATATGGCGGTAAGATGTGGTCTCTACTATCTTATATTAAACCAATTTCAAGTTGATGTGAATGGAACACCGGTGGATCTCACTTTGGATAGAGATAATCGATTCCATTGCCGTAATCCCAAAAGCTGTAACGAATTAAAGGTGGCACACAAGGTAAACAGCCTACATGGAACATTTCCAATAAATTCCAGGCTCTTGGCATGCCGAATATGACGTCTCAAGTGGAACGGATGGAGTTTCAATAAGAAGAAGAAGAAAATGGAAGGAGTCACGAACCGTCGGTCGTGCAGTTAATTACACTAGACGGGGACTTAAGATAAGTGCGTAAACTCAACGGTGTTAAAATAAAATGCCCTCACCAATTGTGACCGAAGTTAATTTTCCCTCACATAGCGCGTATAGCTTAAAATAGCAAAGAGTTACCCTTCAAACCAAGATTGACGAGATCCCTGCGAACTAATGGATCAATGAGGTGTGGGTCGATCAGTCGTTTGTAGATATACCACCAAATCATAAGAATAATTTTTCATAATTTCTCTCGTCTACAGAATCAAATAGTCGTTCCTTTCTTCCTCTTCTTGCTTTTATTCATGTGTCATGTCACTACCAATGAAATATTTTATATCAATCATTGCCACTTCACAGGGCGCTTATAAATTAGAGATTTCGTCAACAGTCCTAAGTTTAGCTTGGCACACTTCACCACCTGAGCAAACCATCATTTTAACTTCCTTTAGTTTTCACATACATTTGGTTATCTGCCATTTTTTAAAGTCCTAAAATGTATATACTTTCTTTCTTTCTATCGCAGTAATCATCAACAAAATTTACTGATAGGATTTTTCTTATGGGTATCAGTAATTCTCAGCGTCTCCTTCTCCATGGTCTGAGATGATCGCCAGAAACTTACTAAAAACCTTTTTAATTGTAGTAATACATAATAATACATGTAGTAATACATGCTTCGCTGAAACAGCAAATTTCAATTTGTAGAAATAAATAAGTTCGAAATAAAACTTGTTAATTTATAAGTTACAATGGTTAATAGCCTTCCTAACTTTGATGTTGGACAACAGATGAAAATATTGTAATCGGCTTCTGACGACCATCTCAGCAGGAAGAAGGATCCATCCATCTACATCGTACCCTGCAGGCCGACGCGAGGGCGTGTGGCAGGGGGTGTTAGATCATCACCCATTAATGAAATGTATTGCCATTAGCGCTTTTCATCCTTTCACATTCAGTATGATAAAACTTCCGAATGAATTTCCGACTGTTATTATCGCGGATTGCGGAGAAGGGATAAAGGATTCCTCATCTATTCGGCAGTCAATCCATCTTAACTTCCCGTCGTGGTCTCGTCTAACAATCTCACTTAAAGGAATAAAGAAAAGAGTGAATCAAGTGCAAACGCATGTTCCCATAGTCATAGTTGCTCTCTTTATTTCCATAAGCCATTCAAACGCTCCACGTTAAAATATACGTATTTAATTCCATACTCACAGCGTGGTATAATATCATTGACATTGATTGCAGAACTGCGTTTCTCAGAACTTTCAGGAATTTAAATCAGGAAAACGTGATGGCTGAGACTTTGTTTTACAAAAATCCGTTTTCAAATGATCGTCAGCAATTGAGAGTGTTGACATTTTCAGATAGTTCTTACATTTGTAGGCATTTATTTTTGTAAACATGAATGCCTCCGAATTTCAACATGCGACCTGGTTAGCCAGGTTAGTAACGCGGCCTGCTCCAAGGTAGAGCGTTCTGATCTCACATCGGGAACAGGAGTTGTGTCTATTCTGTGCTTTAAACACTGGAGGAACATACGAAAAATTACCTGAATTCCAGGGAAACGCGGATCAATAGTAGTTCCCGAATAGGAATAAATGTTGTTGCTCTCTTCCATTTGGAACAGCAAAAAGAGCATGGAGTTAGGAAATATTGCGCTTGCTATTGCAGTGGAAGTTATTACCATGGTGTGACATCCAAACTATATTTTTGAGGGTCAAAAAATAGACCATAAAAAGTTTAATAAACTAAAAGTAAAAATGGATGAGATCAGATATGAATAAAGTATCACCGTAATCAGTTCCGTTTTTTGCGATAGCAATTTAAATTGGAGAGGATTTTTTTATGAGAGTAATGTGATATGATTCATGAAACTTTGAGTGCATCTAAATTTGTACATTAGTTTTAATTGATTTGAATCATTTACGTCTTCTAAGCGTCGGGTGAATAGTTACTGCTCCAATTCACCTCACGGGTGGTCATTATCGTTAATATTCCGGGTACTTCGCATTAAAAATTTAATTCAATGGAAAGTAATGGGGAAGGTATAGAGGAAGGGAAGAGAAACGGACTGAATAATCGTGCATGAAATGTGGCGGGGAATTGTTTCCTTTCTAATTTTATCAACGAGAATCATTCGATAATGAAGCTACGAATTTAAAAATAAAACCTGTTAAAACTTCAAATTCATCGAAGTTAACAAATCAATTGTAGTTTCTGTGCCCCTAGCGGCGGCGTTGCTTCCCCATTATCACATTTCGGATGCAACAGAGGCGCACATTCCTTTACACCTTATTTACCAGTTTCAAACAATGAAAAATTAACTTTAACTTCCTATTTTTGACCAATGTAATGCCTCAAATTGACTCCACGGCAACAAATTCGAGAGGGAAAATTCAGAAACAAAAAAGGATAAATGGCAGCAGTAGGTACTACATTTTCATGAGAAAAAAATTGACCGTCAAACAATGGTGAAAAGTTATTAATAATTTGAATTGAGGTTGTTCTTTGGAATTAATGATTCATCGTCTTCTAACTTGTTCATAAAACACTCTCAGAACACAAAATCATGTGTCTGACCAAGTTGGAATTATCCGCCGAATCTATCTGTCGAACAAGCTAAACATTCATCGAATCATCGAAAAAACTCAGCCAGCTTATATAATCTTAAGGAAAGTGTCTTTGGATGTAGTCTCAGAATTGCTAGTTGTACATATTTCTCCGTTGCAAAAGTACTGCGTTATAATTTAACGTTTTATGATCTTAAATAAATGATTATTACGTCAATAGAGTCAAGCCATTTTCTTTTTGGACAAACCGGATAAAAAATGGCCAAAATGACCAGCACGTGAACCGGACACAAACATTTAATGCTCTGAAACTGTGAGGTAGATAATTACTAGTGGCTTTAAAACGTTAATTGGTAGCTTAGTTACTTTTACATAAATTTAAGGTGAAGTAAATTAAAGCCTGCAACTCTAGTTTCCAAAGCTAAACATCTTCGATGCAAAGCAGCGATAGTTTTATGCACATGGACAAACAAAAGAGGCTGTGGGACATTTCAGAATGAAAGATGGTGAAATAGAGATGACACGTGGTGGAGAGAAAAGAGTAGAGAATAATTTGTGTAAAGGGTGATACATGCTGATGTAACCTACGGATAGAGACTCTGACTAGGCTCCCCCCCAAAAAAAATATTGCTAAAACAAAAATTTTTGTCACTGAAAAAAATCAGTTTATTACTTCCGGAAAAACCGTAATAACATTAATATTTGAGAATATATTACCCTGCGTATAATAGGAGGTGTTGGATGATCAGATAATAAATAAAATGTTATCGGATTAATCATGAAATTAAGATTATGATATATGTATACCATAGCCATTCACACAATTTCAACACATTTTCACCAGCAAAAGCAAAGCCTAAAAATACCCCAGGCCCGCTTTCACTACTGTAAACAAGTTAGTATCCCTTCTGAAGGATAACTCGTTAGTCAGCATTTCGTTGCCCGTGCCCAACCAAGAGAAAAGCACGTATAGGTATGCCGTGACCTGACGCGCCAGGATGATTATAAATGGGTTTAATTTTATTATTGTAACCTAAACGGTTGATGGCATTTTTGTTTTCGTATATTTTTGGAGCGAAAATTTGGCGATAAAAGTATTTCTTGGATCGGTTGTTTCAATAGTCTTATTCCGAGTTAAATGATAAGACCGAGGGAATAATTCTAAACCCAAATTGCATCGTAAGGCGAGAAAGTAGTAGGGAACTACACAATTCTATAGACTAGAAACTAATAGTAGAGAAGGTAAAGGAAGAAAAGACAATATGGAATAGGATAGGGAAAAGAAGAACCAGATGGATTGGACACACCTTAAGACAAAATGGATATTTTTGGGAACGCAATGGAAGGGAATACGAAAGGGAAGGTCTAAAGAGGGAGAGTAAGAGACAAATTCAGTGATCACACAAAGAGAGATACATAAAGACGAGCTCTGGGGGCGTAAAAGAATTAGCGTTGGACAGGGGGGATTGGAAGCGTCCAGTCAACCAATCTTTGGAGTGAACTAATGAATGAATGCGTCTAGCTCTTCGCTTACGATGATTAATAGTGTGACCCATCGGGGCACGAGCGAGTCAGTGAGGGGTGGAATATAACGCCCTGCCTTGACCACTCTATCCCTCTCCCCGAATGGAGAGATGAGATTCACTCATTTACTCTTCCAGGGGCGAGCAAATAAAGTACGTAAATATCCGCTGTGTATGAATTTTTATTGAGACGTCTTCCATAATCTCTAGGCCCTGTGGGAGAAGCTCCTACTTCGCAGGAATTCAAGACCTTCCCGCCGTATACGATACCCACTGGTATATTCCACAAAAGCCAATTTCCTTTAACTCAGTATTCACATTTGTCAAATACTCTATACCTAGCTACAATAAAATACAACCATACCATTTTATTCATGAGTTTTGTTTATTTTAAAATACAAGAATAAGTTCTCACGTCCATTGTTATAGCGGTTTTTTGCATTTCTTGCAGCTCTAACAAAATTAATTGTGGGTTGGCTCAAAAAACAGATTTACTCTTACTTTTGAATTTTTGCGTCGTAGTTTAGCACATCGTTGGATAATATTATTATATGAAACCATAAGGCCAAGCCACAGTGAACATCTCAGAAAAAAATCGCCAGAAAAGAATAAATAAAATTGAGCTCAAGGCAATACGTTTCTGATTTCTCTCCCAAAGCTTTTACTCAGGAAAAACAATTGTAAATCCAGCGTGTGCTTAAAAGTACGAGTTTTTAAACAGTCAAATTTAAAAATTAAAGGAAGGGACAGATTCTTCCCTGTGGAGCTTATGATTACGTGAATGTACCGATAAAATCAGTCCGGATAAGGATCGCATCCAATGTGGCTACCACTGGGTGGTACGTGATCCGGATTGGAATAGGTTACTTCCAATCAGGGTTGATTCTCAAAGGTGCTTTTAAAGGCAACAACACATTTGTTCCAGATCTGTACCAAAACTTAAAGCAACTCTCGTACAATTCACAGAATATATGACTTAGAACCATTATTAAATGTATGCCTTTTCAATGAAAACTTGTATATTTACTCGTGGATAGCTTTGATGAAAGAAGAATCACTCATCGAAAATCATTTTATCAAGTTTACACAAAGCATTAGTCAGTCTGCCAATCGTCTTTAAGACCGCAGAATACCAGCACATTAAGTGAAAGAGCCGGAAAGCCCGAATCTGACTAATTAATATTTGCATAAGGAAAAATGGGGATTTCAAGGTGGGTAACACTGGCTGTCCGGTAAACGATCTTTTTCAATAAAATCTGTAAATAAATTTATCATGCGACAAAATAATGTTCCTACTTACTCCAATCAAGTGCATTTCAAACGGGGATTTTTTTTTCTCTATATTTATGGTGTGCGAAGAAAGGTGCGATCGAATTCACCGTTTTAAAGTTTTGCAAGTCACTTAATATGCATACCCCTAAAACACTGGTCTCAAACCGGCCAATATTTCCGCCGAGTGCTTGTTTTGAATTGAAGCTTCCAGTATCAAAGAAATTAAGATATAATTTTTCTAACTTAAAGAGAATATCCAGAAGCTACGTTTTAAAATACCACAACACTATGATAGCGAGAAACAGTAAATAAATATAAATAAAAATGAAGTCCAATCAGTCCCATCTGATGCTTGTTATTTCTCCTTTCCGAATATTTCAGTTCTTTAACCATTTTGGTTTGGGCTTTGAATACATCTCCTCCTGTTATTAATCTTATTTTCTGTATTACCCCCTTTGTCTTTCTCCTACTTTCTTCTGGCAATAGTGATCACATTTGCATCTTCAAATTATGCTAATTCAAATATTCATCCACGTAATACTTTTCTTATAGTCGTTTAACCGATAATACTTAAAGACGAATGTATTCGTTCACCACCTTTATGACTCAGGCTTAGATTCTCGAAGATTTTTTTCACCGAATCCTCATGTCGCTAAAATCCATGTGAAAACCAGAATACGTTATTACCCTGAACCCTGCATCGGCAGTCGAATTTTGAACCCGTTTGATGTCTTAATAAAGACTTTTTTTGCATATCTGTTCTCAGTCTTAGAGATTATCCCAATGCAGCCCATCAGAATAAACAGGTAGTGCACCAAGCATTACGACGAACTTCACAGAAGATTTGTCCAGATAGCGGTTACAAGCGCTTGTTTCCGAGTACTCCTTTGCCTCCTCCGATCTCCCCATCCCGTCCCTCCCTCACTCCTTCCCAACCCTCGCCTTATCTAAACCAAGCTCCGACTCCCTCTTGTAGTGCCTCTCTCCATCGTGATGAAATGCAAACAGCAGCGTGACCAGCGCACCGAGTTCGGGGACTCTTCGGACTGATCCAGGAGCCCTGATCCGTTCTCCAAGAATAATATCTCAATTCAATACCTAATTATCCGCGCATTATCTGAATGTTCTACGGTATACCAAATTTACTCACAAAAAGATGTCTTTGTAATAAATTACATATAGGATAGGTCATTTTTATTCATAATAATAAGTATGAAATTTATACGTTTAAAATCTGTATTTTATAAATAACTAATAATACCTACGTATATTCTTTTTGTTAAACATTTTCCCTCTTGTGAAAGCTGCGACCGCTTTGTGAAATTATTCCTGATTACCGTTCAAACATCTTCGAGGGATTAGGAAACAAATACAAACGGGAAATATTAATTTGAAAGAGATTTGATGATGATGCTATGATCTCGCTTTACAGTTTACGAATGACACCGGTGAAATGGGCTGTTTCAACGAAGTGGTAAAAATAGTTGTAAAAAAATAGCGTAGAATTAAGGTCCATGTATTAAAGGTTAACTTGCAAAAAAATTTTACTTTTTAATTAAAAAAGTTAAGCTTTAAAATAATTAACTAAAATTATTTTAAAACGTCTCATTCTCTCATGAGCTTAGCATTATTTTGAATTTTCACACACTCAATGAAAAAAAGAGTTGATTGCTTTCCAAATACTTCTGATACGACTACAATTAATCGTAATTTTCCAAATTGAAGTTTGGATTATTGAAAAGGCATATTCGCAAATACTCGGCCTTAGACAGTGCTCACGGCCGTATTGATGCTTTGAAGATCACTCACTAAAATGAGACAGCGTTTCCTTCCACGCGCCAGGTTTACCCGAGCGCGGGTGAAAAAGAGGCTCTGAGGAAGGATTTGACCTCCCTTCCCTTAATATGCAATGACAACATGCGCATGGGGACGACGTCGTCCGTTGCAACCTCCACCCACTCAACCATAATCAAATCAGACTACGAGTCTACGGTCATTATTCCTGTTTTTTGTCTGAAAATATTTTTTTTCAATTCCCTCCCGGTCGATGCATTTTTTTTCCACCACACACAAAACTCTTCAATTGTGATTTTTGTAGCCGAGAGAGTATATAAACTGGTCCCTTCTGTTTTCTCACCGCGACTCGATCATAACGGAAAATGCGCGCGCACGGGGGAGGGGGGGGGCAAGCAAACACGGCCGAAAGGGAGAGAGGGGTAGTAGAGGGATGCGGCGAATGTGCCAC
>LYUA01000342.1:1104577-1117654 GCA_002093875.1 Calopteryx splendens
CCTCCCACCCTCTCCCTCTCTCTCTCGCGCTCTCCTTCGTTTATCTTTCTCATCCCTCTCCCGCCCCCGATCGATACGGCCGTCCGAGTGATTTTTTTTGCCGTTATTTCTTTTTTCCACAATGCAAAAAAGGCCACGCCGCTTTAAACATACAATTACGCACGGCGCCCTACGGCAGATGCGTAAACGCGTGGCTGCGTCACGGGCGAGGATACAGAAGAATGAAATCTGTCGCTTGTAATTCCATTCAATTAATTAATTTACGTTGGCCCACGTTCATTTATCCTTTCGCCCTTTGTCGAGGTGATCCACACACGGGCGGGCCGCCCGAAATTGGAATCGAGGGACCAATCACGCGATGCCGATTTTTAATGCCCTGCGCGGATATTTGCAAGGTTGTGGAAGCGCAAATGCATATCCACTCAAATTCCACGGAAGCATTTCCTACTGCATTGTAAAATTTCTCATTTGCCGGATAATTACAACCAAATGAAAGGGAGTAAAAAAGTAGGTAGCTAATTCGAAAGTTAATTATAAGCAGCTCACAACTTTTAACACAACCTCGTGACTATTCGTCGCCTGAAAGAAATGACTTGGGCACTAAAGTTAATTGCGAAAAGTGAAAAATTACTTTTTTTGACCGCGGTGAAAATATTTTATTATTGCCAATGAGACAATATAATATAAATATCACTTGAACCTGAAAATGAAGTATTTTTACTCAGGGAATTAATATCAAATCAAGTTCTTACCTATCGAGGAGTAGCTATTGTCCTGATAATTGAGTTTAAGGACATTACAAAGCAAGTTAAAGCGATTGCAATTCAAATTAAAAAAAAGCAACTTCTTCAATTGAATACAAGACGAGACGAAGCTACAGTGACAGCAGATGCTCCATGTAGTCATGAATCCACGAACTTTGAAATGGTTTGTACATACGGAGTGTGGAGATGGGTGAATTGCGTCCTAAGGCACGCATCAATGGAAATCTTAATTGTTGCTCTCAACCGCAAATTAACACCATTCTCATCGAGATGAAAAACCCTTAATATGGTGGAAGGGAGAAATGAAATTCCCGCTTGAAGGAAATAGAACTATGACTGCGATTTTCACATTTCATTGGTCTTAGTTGAAAAATAAACCATTCGTTACACTATTTCTATTTAAGTCCATCCTGTTTGGATAAATAATAAAAAAGCAAATAACGTCAGCACATGCCAGCTCATAGTGAATTGAGTGTTGGCGTCCAAGGTAGTAAGACCTACAATGACCGATTCATTGTTATGAGACCTGTAAGCCAAATAATCAGTATAGCATTAAGCTCAGTTTATATTTTTCTGCTTATCGATAAGATCCACCACTGGTACTTCTGGGAGGTTGTTGGCGATAGTGTAATACATTGTAACTTGGTTTCATGTGAATGATACTAGACACCAGGTTTTGCCGGGACATGTCCACTTTCTAAGAGAGTCCAAGTTTAATTTGATAATACTAATAATATGAAGCATCCTCTTTTCATACAAAATGTCCTACTTATAACCTTCATTTTCATTATCTTTATCCCACAATAACCACAAAAATTCTGATAATCTTAGGAAGTAGGTAGATTTAATGTGATAAAATGCCAAATTAAAATCGATTTTGGTACTCAATATGCTGAATGAATATTTTCTGGTGATACCAGGTCCATTTTGTGAGTACCTGTCTCTGGTGCTTATAATTGTCGTTCTCTCACTTAATTTAAAGTAAATAGAGCCATTAAAATCTTTTTTAATGAGTTCATCGTTAATTAGTTTTAGAAAGTTCGAAATAGACCATTTTTTGCTCAAATAATTGCAGCATGAAAAAAGCCATAATCCATGAACTAAACATAACATATAAACTAAACATAACATATTAACTAAACATAGTCCATGAAAACGAAAGGCTCTCGGAAAATGTGCGGGAATCAATCGCGTATTTTCCGTGCACCTTTGTCAAGAATGGTATATGCAAAGGATAGCCCTAATTCGACTTGTTTTTTGGTCGAAATTTTACTAAACCAGGCCTCGACTAAAGGTTAATTCGGTCGAAAGCCGACAAATTAGGTTAAGTAAAGTATCGTTAAAGGCCCGTTCTTTCGAACGTTGTAATGCGTCCAACACTTTCTCTATACGACGCACGTGATGATGAGAAAAACGTTAAGAAAACTTGTAAAAACTCAGGAATTCAACACGCTCGGCATCGGGCATCCACCGAGAATATCCTAGCCCAAGCAGTGAAGAACCCTTGAAGGCTAATACCAGGTAAATGATCGTGAATTATGTGAGAAAAACACATCAACAGCTATTAAGCACTACTATTCACATTTAAAGGAGCGTGTCTTTCTCTAGAGACCCAAAGAGGAGCACCCTGATGTCAGCCGTCAAATGAAATAATAATGCGTGCTGGAGGCCCTGGGACAGTTTAAGTGAAGTGAACGGTGTAGCGAAGGGGATATTTACTGTACGATACTTGTGTTCACTATCAGAGCACGAATTAAGTACTTACTGTACTGTTGAAGTACCAATAATCCAAAAAAGAAATAAAAATCTGAGCTCGTGAATCGCAACGACCCATTTCGGTACCGAAGGACAAATTCACAGAGGAATTTATACGAAAACACATCAAAAGTATCCTCTCCCCAGGCTCAGCAAACTTCCCCAAGGAATTGCCTTGAACAATAAATCACTGCCATAAAATGCTAGACCTTAAACTAGATAACAGATATTATTCGATTCCAGAAGTATTCCTTTTCTTTTTACCTTTAAGTTATACACTACTAATTACCGCATAAACGTGTGGCACCCAAAGACGAGGCCTCAGATTAAGAAATTGTGAATTTGTTTCATCACTGGCCATAAAGTAAGCCAAAATACGAAAAGGTATTTCTTTTCAAATTTTGGTATACGTAACCTTCGTTTTGATGTAATCGCGAAACATCAGGGAAAAACCAATACTTAAAGCTATCATTTCATTAGTATATTTCTGGCATTTTACCGCGTTGGTATAAGAGCGAAAATGTATTAATATATCCGTGGGTGTCGGAAATAATCAATAATGCCCTTCCACTTCCGAAAAGTTACATTACTAGTTTGCTGTAAAACCTTCGTGTCTAGAGGTGCTCCTGTTCTTTTTTTCTAATAATTCCGCCATTAGTCTTACCGTAACGTTTTTTATACATCTCGCACATATTCTATCTTTACATTATCCTTTAACTAACACTTTTTCAGGTACTTCCCACATACTTGTCGTGCATTCAACCTAAGTGCATGATGAAAGAACCAATTTCTCACGCGAACTAACGAATTAATGTCAGGGAAATGATTATTGGAAACGATAAAAAGTCAATACAATATAAACAAAAATATAAGTGACACCTATAGGAGATATTGGCGTATAGGAGGAACTACGTCAGTAATAGGTTACATGATAATAGCTAAATACTAACTGTGCATAAATTTATTAACGAGTAGCCTATGCATTAAAAGGTTATTCTATTAACGTATTCATAATTTGAACGTTGTACTCCAACAGTATTTTTCCCGTGGTGATAAAATCCTTGATTCCAGGAATAATTTTGTAATTAATTTTGAACGTACGGAATATTAAAATAATAAAATTGAAACTTAAGAATTAATTTCCATTGCAATGGTTCACATTTTGCGAAAGGTGAAGTGTAAAATATTGAAAAGTGCTGAAGTTCAAAACCTCTAAAATTGCACCTTTCTCCGCAGAACTCTAAAAATGAGCTCTTTTTTACATTCTTACATCTTAAAAAATGCCTAGAGTCAGTTAAAAAATTAATTTCTAGTAAATTAGGAAAAATATAACGGAATTTTTTAATCGATCTGTATTCTATTCCCAGGGGCGTGGTTGTCCAGTGGGTGGTGCACTGGAATTCTAACCGGAGGATCCGGATTCACTCTGAGCACCCAAGCTGTGTTATTTTGCAGGTACCAGGTCATCCTTGGAAATCGCAGGCAGCACCGGGAAAGGAACTGCCCCCCCCCACCCTGATGTGTGACCTTCACACACCGTTGGCCTTGGCATTGGATGAGCTCTACCATCGCCAATCAAACCAACCTTCGGGTTGATTACTGTAGTGTTTAATTTTTTTCCGTGGGGTGGTTCATTACAACAATCGTTCAAATATGATTCGAAATAGTTTTGAAACGGACAGCAGGGAACGTCTCTGTGAAAGATCACATGCGAATGTGTGGAGTCATGTATTAAATAAGGGAGTGGCGAAGGTTATATTAGCTGAGCAGCATCGGATTCTTTGTGTCGTGATAGGGAATTAGTGGACTGCCGACTCCTCTAAATGCAAATTTCGATATATTGATATCGCCAGTCATGTTGATTTTGTAAATGTTGACAATATCGAGGTCAATATTCACTTCATGTCAACATCAATGTCGAGGCCGACATCCATGTCTAGATCGATATTGATATCGACCTCGACATTCATATCGATGCTGATAGTAGTGTTAAATAACAATAACTTCAAGATGGCGCGATCTGCCATGTCGATGACATCAATATCCATATCAACGCAAACTAATCAAAACCCCAACACAAAATATTGGGTTTGACATCAATATTGACATAAACATCAATATCACCCTACGGTACATCGACTGTGCCTCAAGTAAGTGTCGAAAGGTCGACATCAACTCGACATATCTTCGCCCCGGTTAACCTGGTGGACGTGTGCTCGCCTGCTAACCCAAGGGTCAAGGGTTCCAGTCTCTGGCATGGATGTTTGTAATGCTCAAAAAGGTTAAATGTAAGAGAGGGCCTTATGACCCCACTTTAGCCTAATAAATTTGTCATCATTATTATTAGCGTGATGTCGCACATCTATATTGGTAAAGGGAAAAGGAATACTCTAACAAGGGTGACACTGCAATAGACTCACTGGAGTATTGACAACAAAACCAATCAAAGCCTGTAGCATAAGTTAATTTGGTTATCTAAACAAGTGGAAGAGCAATGGAAGACGTAAAATTGACTAAAAATACTACCGTATCAAACGACGAGAATTAATTAACATTAGTTTGAGGGAGTGAATTATTGCGTCGAATACTGCGTAGAAACAGATTGATACAAGAAAAAATACAGATTCTGTGTAAAATTTTAACCAAAAATCTGATTATCATTGCGTGAAGTTTAACGAGTATAGTAGGCATTAATGACTTCATGCAAAAACGCCGAAGGTTGAAATTTAGCACGCTAATTTTATTTTGAATTTTACATACTGAAGTTTCTGCTACGTTTGACTAACTTAAGCTTCAAGTTTCTAGTAGGCGTTTCGAAGCTATAATAACCTACAGTTATAGGTACAATATGGACCCATGGTGTTTTAGCTTTACGAACTCGGCAAAATATGCTCCTCATCAGAGTTTTACATAAAACTCTTTGATTTTTTTAGACAAATGCACTAATGATGTGTACTAAATTTCCAGGTCTCCTTTCGATATTTTTCTTCTTTGCTAATAAAATTATAATAACGTATTTCCTCCAACCAGTGGATATACGGAAGCCTATTTTAAGAGTAAAGTGTGAGCCTCAAACTATAATTATGCATTCTTTGAGTACAACTGTGGTGTGCCTATTTAATTTTTTATTATTTACACGGGTAGATACCGTAGGTAAAGAATCTTGGAACCAGTATAATGTCAATAAAGTGCAGGGGTTGGTACCGGTAACTAGGGTAAGATTCCTAGGTACTTCTCGGGACCTAGGTATCGGTTCCAACCCATGTATTAACACCATAAAATATATCAAGAAGGAAGAAAACTAGTTTCTGTTACTTCAGAATAATTAACTATGCTTCGAAACATAGGTATTGGTACCTCTGTACCAGTACCTAGAGAAATAATCCTAGGTACCGGTATCTAGGGCAAAAATCCTACATACCTGTATGTCGGTGCTAATCTCTGGTACGCAAATCCTAAAATATTGGGATTTTAAGGTATTTACTGAAGTTTACAGATCCTTCAAATCAATTTCCCAGACTGTTGTATGATGAATGTAATGCAATGTAATGATTTATACATTGTGGATATTTCATATATGTTGTAGATATTCCGGTTTTCATAGATTTTAGCAACCATGAAAATACTCTCTGTACTTTTCGATATTAACTTCTCCTTTAACCCACGACAAAAACATAGCTATCCTTTAATCGTACCATTCTTTTGCTCTGAGTTTCAGGGGTAGATTCGAGGACCTTTGTTCAACAACAAACTGTTTGATATAACACGTCACAAAAGCGATGCGGTGCGGCCTCCGAGCTTGAGGCTCGTGTTCCAAAGACTCTCCACCAAACGCTCCCCTCACTTCTCCAAAGTTGCCAGCAACTTCATCTCTCTCTTCGGCAGTCTTTCGCAAGATCCATACCTCGTGACACACACTACTTTTATCCTTACAGAAACGGTGTTAAGGTTTGAATTCTCTAGACTTGCCATCTTGATTGCTCCGCGATTTAACTCAAGAGAATGTGTGGAGGAATTCATTGAAAATTTGAGAGTTACCCTGCCATTTCAAAGTAAAATCCCAAAAGATTGGATTTAGAAAATACAAATTGTTGGAACCGTAAGTGACGAAATAGTCCGGTTAATAAATTTGAATCAATTCAGCAGTCCTTGGAAGTAACTATAGATGGCAAACGCCCATCGCCAAATATGGAATGTATTTTAAAAACGAAAAACCTACGCACACGTACTTCTTTTATATTATAACGAAGGTTTCCGCGGCGATTCGTAGGTCCAAAAAAAAGTGACAGGACCTAAAGATACCGACTTCAACGGCCGCGAAACACTCGTCCAGACAGAACATCGCGGGAGCAAACTGAAAATCTTGGTGTCATCTATAATTTTATTGACCAAAATTCCAATTACTGCGATACCAATAAGCTTAATATTCATCTAGTGATTTTCTTTGATTACTTTTTTAAATGGGAGACACTGGCTTGTTTTTGAAAATGTCTCCTATTAATTATGAGTATATTATGTATTAATATTTTTCAATTGCTATCATTATTAGTCTGCCAATAAGAGGTGGCATCTATTACACAAAAATACTTGTCTGGGGTAGAAAAAATGGCAAATGGATAAACCTTTACTCCTCTTTAAATTATGTAAAGAAAGTGAAACTTGGGTAGGCTAGGATAAGGATGAATGCCAACTAAATGAGGTGGGGCTTGAAAGTCATGGGTGGTTGTGGTCGAAGATACGCTCAAGACAAATAATATGAGTCTCAGGAACAAAATTACATGCATAAAGCAATTAAGGAATTTGAATTAGGTGAAAGATGAAAGAAATGCAAGACAAGTACGGAAGAAATAAGTAAATCTTTTTACCTAGGATCTGACAATTTCGAACTGTGTTTATTTATTATTATTATTACCTACACCTACTAACTATATTGAGTAGATTTCATATATTATATTATTATGTATTATTAATTATTATTATATATTATTCATATGATTTCATATATATTTCATACATTATTGGAAGATTCACATTATTTTTCAATATAATGTGAATCTTCCATTTCCATACTCCTTTTTGCTACCTTTGATTGGTTATTTTACTAAAAGAGGACTTTGGAAAGTCATGAATTATGTTTCATAGTTAAGGGAAATGGCAGTCAAAAATATTTGGAGTCCCTGATATTGTTAAAAACTATTTTCGTTGAATATCATTGACCAGTGTAACTTTACAAGCGACTACACAACACCAAATTGGCTGTTCATTAACAAATTAAAATTCTGCTTCGCCTTTTAACCACGAACCACGTGCCCAAAGCTTATTTTGAAAGTCAATAGCATTCAGTTTTGTCCAAAAATAAACTTTATTCATGCTCGGCTTGTATACCATTATTATTAATGATAATCTACCCGTTAAGGTAGGTTTCTGATGGACACACCCTTTCTTCATTTCCGCATACTTTCTACCACCCTTCATTCCATTCAACTTGCCCAATCTCTTCTTCCCTCTCCCTTCGTCCAAAACGGCCCTTATAAATATTATGTAAATATGTTCTCTCTAATGCTTCCCTAATTAATGAAAAAAACATACCTATCTCTCATTAAAAAAATGTTTTAGCCGTCTGGATACCTTTAGCGTTATTTAAATTAGCTAATATACTAAGTGAGCACAGACGGATTCGCTTTCGTGATAATATTCTTAATTTTTTATGAATAAATAGTGATGGTAGCTGTACAGCTTATTGCACTCGATTACGAAATTGTTCAAGGGCCGTCTTTAGTCTAACGATTGTCTTATCAGAATTCCGCCATTAGCCCGAATTCTCCAATATATTCTGTCTTCATAACGGAAATAAATTAAACAGGAAAGTCTAAAAATCACGAAGCTACGCATTTCATTACGGTGAAGTAAAGGGGGCGTGGGAAAACTCCCTTACCTTGGAGAAATGGTCATTGAGTGTATCCAGCTGACCCTAATATCACTTTCAGGTATTCCTTGACCTATTAAGATTATGTATTCCATAAAGTGTTGGAATACCATTACAATAAAAATATGCTATTAACTCAGAATTAAAAGGTTATGATCCCCAGCGACTTGTTAGAAGATGTATGAATGATTTTTTTATTTAGCGTAGCGTATTTCGTTTACAAGCATATTAGCAATCATCTTCATCATTTTAAGCTTTAATCAATACTATGCCAACATTTCGAGTTTTATTTTAAGGAGGTCCCTTCGTGCTACAGTGATCTGGATAGAAATGTGTAGAGATCAGTGGAATCATTTCAGTTGCCTCTTGAGTCTTACTCATATAGGAGTAAGCGGAGAATAATTTTATATATATTTTATATAGCGGAGAATAATTTTATATATAGTCCGAAGTTGGAACCCACAACGAATAAATCAAATAAGCAAGTCAGAAAAACATGGAGCGCTTACCCTATCGACGACGATACTGTCGATTTTTAAGATTGACAGCGAGCGATTTATCAGCACGCTTTAAAACGATGACTTCGACTGCTCTTGAAATTTCATCATCCATTATTGATGTTTCATGATTATTAAACCATCTCCAATCATTCAGATAAGTGGATATTCATAAAACGTTTTGGAACCATTAAAGCTATACAGGCCTAAAAACAGTCACGGAAGTGGCGATGAATATTCAATTCCAAATCACGTGATAGAGTTGGACAACGATGCATATATTTGCCTTCAATCAATAAGCCCTACTACTACCAGCCTAACAGGAAAAACTTACAAATCATTCGATCTCGGATTCATTCAATTAACCTAGGTCAGAGTGGACCTTTTCACTATATTGCTTTTTTCGCACACCTCCATAAAATGAAAACATGAAATGGCCCTTGGTTTAAAGTGAATGACCCTCTTTTCTTTTAAGGAGTGATTTGTAAGTACATAAATCCTGCTTACAGACAATCCATATTAACTACTTTAATTACAAGGTATAATTTTAATACATGGAGAATAAATGCATTACTTGATTCACACAAATCAAGATAAAAATTATACGCGTGAGGGACTCGAGAAGAATCCTGCGGAAATTACGTGGAAATCAGAATACCTATGTGCAATCACGATTTCCTCCCAGTGAGCAAATCACGATGGAAACCGACGAAGATGGTCCCAAACAACGACATATAAGTGCATCCAAGCATATATATGCTATAGAGGCTGGTCTATATAATCAACAAACAAATTCAGCTGTGCATCAAAATCTCACAATTTTCACTTGCTGTAATTAATTCTAAGTTTTTGCTGAGCGGTGATCACGAGAGGGATGCTTTATAATCTCATAACAACCCTCAGCAAATAAAATTCTTCCTGGTCGACACGTTTTTTGTTGGCGTCCTCACAGCACTCGGCGTATCGGACGGAAATAGGACGGAGGGAGCAAAAAATCCGATCCCTCGGAAGCCCAACGGGGCCCTTCCTTTTGTTAGCATTTCTTGCACGAACTCACGAAAGGTCAATTAAATGCTCTCTCTGTTCTCCCCCTGGAAAGAAACTCCTCTATATCACTCTCTACAAGCCCTTGGGGGATTAATCCTTGGACTATATAAGTTATTAAAGTCTATTATGGATGATATATAAAATGTCAAAAGCTTAGCTTATTCAGTACTTATCCATATGCAATGCGAATTCAACACTGCAAACGTAATACGGAACAATGATCACCATCTTTTACTTCATTTCCCCATATCAGTACTGAAAATTTTATCTATTAAATCACATTAACTTTCGAAATCTACGAAAAAACGTTAGATCTAATAGCGGTAGGACGATGCATAGTATTTAAATGTGTATCCTTTATGACGACGGAATAATAATAATTTAAAAAAAAAGCAATATTCTAAGGCGAGTGAAGAATATGTATACTTGAACTTGACGTTATGAAATTATCTCAGAGGTAATGCCTAAAAAGGCTTTAATCTTAAGGCATAGACAATGTAATTATTATTATTAATAGTCATATGTGGAAGGTAGTTCCGTTGTAACGACTACGAGATGCTTGGAAAAATAACTTTGAAGTGAATGAATGTTTAAAAAAATATAACATCCACTTGCCGCCTGAAGGGAATGGACACCCCATTTCCTCGTTACTGAATCGAATGAAAAGTCCCCCATCCAGAAAAACAAAAATCAACCTGGTTTATAGATTCGGATGGATTTGCATGACGATTCATCTAAGAAACGAATATTATTCATAATAATTTCTCAACGCAATATAGCATTATGCTATTTACAATAATTGCATGCATAGAGTTATTCAATCATTGTATAATTATTTTTATAAGTAATACACGTCACTTGAAACACAATAAATTTTAAAATTCTCACTTCTTCACTCAGCGAATCTGAATTTGAAGTTTCCTCATTTTTTCCTATTTCCCACTTAGCGCCTCCCTCGATCTCGCAACGCCTTTCCAGCTGTGTCCTGTTGACGTGCAAAGTTATCAATGTATATGATTGTCGGAGTTTTCCAAGAGTGTTGGTGTTAAATCGGGATGATAAAAAAGAAAAGGAATTTATCCTGGGAAAACTGATAGGAACACGTGTACTGACGGTTATCTACGACCATCGGAAAAGCTGTAGGAGAAGGTAAGTTTTCATTCATTCTTAGAGGCAGTTTTCATCCGGACGGCCTCCTACACTTGCCGAGTGGAGACACGTATAAACGGCTGGCCATCGAGACATCCATATAATGTAACACTTAATGGATATGACACATGAGCCGAATTTCTATATGAATTTTAAAGCTCTAAAATATCCTAAAAAACGGCAGATTTTTACCATCCCCCAGATAACACGCGAACAAAGTGCAAGATTTCGACAGGAAATTGAAAATGGTATACTCGAACTCCGAGTAGGAACTACTTTAATTTGGCCAAGGTAAATGGTTAATTTGTGAAAATGATTAAGAGAACGGGGAGGGTAATTCGTTTAGCGTTTTCGGAAAAACAAATATAGAAACAGTAAGCTTTCCATCCGAGTGTAATCAGCAAGATGTCAGGGTTGTGGATCAGAGTCAAGGTCGGAGCCTTTCTCTCGTATTAATTCATGATTTTCGACACCCATAGATAAACTTAAAACCCACTCTTATTCCTTTACAAAAACCCATCCCCGAGCATCTCACTCGCGCAAGTCTTCCTAGAGCGAATTTGATCGATCGTTTAACTTTACTCGAAAAGAAATTTACAGTAAGGCAACTGTACAAGTTCTTCGTGGAATCAGTAAGACTTCATTTAAGAGCCCTGGTAGGAGTTTTTCTCTAATGAAAAACAGTAGAATGATGGTTTCGTGCGACATGTTGGGTCAGAAAAAGACATCAGTAGAATATGAAGCAAAAATACCGATATTTTAAGGAAGCAGGATGACCGTCAGGGAGCTATCGTATTATGTACTTTACTAATTTCTAAGCTCAATCACGAAATTCTAATGAAAATCTAAAAAACAACAAATAATAGAAAAGAAAGGAAATGGTTTAGACGAAATATACCTATAACTGACGCTATCTAATGATTAAACAAAAAAATCAAAAGAGTTATGCATATTTGCACATAGCTATTTCATTGATATGACTTTAGTCTTTGACACAGCTTAAGGGGAAAATATTTTGAAAATACTCATAGAGAAAAAAATACCACCTGATATTCCCAAAACGTAGTCTGACTACTTGATATCACGAAAATGAAAGAGGGGAAAACACATGACCCACCGACACCAATGGATTATCTCTTGTCGTAAAACAGCTGTGGAAGGACTAACAGGGGCAAGAGAAAAAGTGCGAGTGATTGGGCCAAAAGAAATTGAATAAGGGGAATCCTAGAACAATTACTTCTAATCACGATTGATAAAATTATACAAGCCCCACTCAATATAATAAACAGAATGAACAAAAAGGCAATCATCATGGTATGCCAAGTAGGCAATCCCGCACTCGTTGCACAATCCGAATATAATCTTCTTCAAGTTTTATCAAGCATCTCAAACATTTATTATGAAAACAAACATTGAGAAAAAAAAAGAAATACGACCTTCTCTAAAGTATCAGTCAGTACTTTTGACTTGAACTGTGATCGAAGAAAACCGATAGAGCAATTAATGCAGTTTTAATGCAAGGCTATGCAATTTAAATACAAGCATCTCGGCGTAGACCTGCCAAGTAACAGAAGCCAAAAGGATGACTTACGCATGGAAGATCACCGAAAATATGGATAGAGTAAGTCTCCCTTCAAAAACAAATATCCCGGTAATTTAGGAAAGGAACAGATCATTAGATCAAAAACAAGAAGTAATATAATCTAGAGAAAATTTTGCATTAGGGGCTAATTTAAAAACCCTAATTTCACTCAGGAGGCACCGGAAATACGACGTTTGTCTTAAAATAATCCGACCTTCGGCCGGAATAGAATTTTATGCACCTGACATGGTTCTGCCATTTCGTTCTTCATGATCTCCTCTCTGCTCTCAAATCGGGAGCTACGGGAGGCGAGGTGGCCCATTGGTAGCACGCTCGCCTGTGGAGGTAAAGGTCGCG
>LYUA01000342.1:1146290-1156700 GCA_002093875.1 Calopteryx splendens
GATAGGAGTAGACTGGATGGATAGGTGACTTATTCGAAACTTATAAATGTCTCGAACTGCACAGGTGAGGGTAGAGGATGGAGAAACAGGGTTTGCTGTAGTAGGCCGGGGGGTAAGACAGGGTTGTCCGTTATCACCAGTGCATTTCAACGAATAAATGAAGGGAATGGCAAGGAGGGTGTAGGAAGGACTAGAGGTAAGAGTGAAATCAGGAGCAGAACTGATCTGGTCAGTCAGATTTGCCTACGAGAAAGCTTTAGTTAGCGAATTAGCGAGGGGTGTTGCAGGCATTGCTAAGCTCATTACATCATCCATGATAGTTATGGAATGAAAATAAATGAGAAGAAAACGAATTTACTGAGGTCCTCGATACAAAGGAAGTCTAAGTTTTACATATAGTAAGATAACATGAACTTAAGCAGATAGAACATTTTAGCAATTTAGGTAGTGTAATAGACGAAGGTGGATAATTTGGTGGGGATACGTACAAGATGAAGAATCGTATTAGTTAAAGAAGTTTTTTTACAAAGAATAAAGAATTGATGATATGGACACTAGGCAAGGATATAAAGAAAAGACTAATGAAGACGTTGACATGGAGCGTTGTTTTTCATGGCTTCGAAACTTGGTCGCTGAGGCAACATGAAAAGTATAGGTTGACGGCTTTTGAGATGAGGGTGTGGAGAAGAATGGAAAAACTAAATTGAACGGAAAGGAAAACTTACGTAGATGTTTTGGGAATGGTAGGGAAGGAGAGTATGAAGGTTATTGGGAGAAAAAAAATTGGTGATGGATTGTTGAAGACATTGTAGAGGTACATGGAAGAAAAGATAAGGCATGTTGGACGGAATGAATGGTGGCAGAAAATATACGGGAATGAAGAATTAGGTATTGTAGTGCGGGTTGTTGGTATATTAGTATGTCCATGAAAACCTGCCCTAACCGGTATATTACCATTATACAAATAGAGAAATGCGGTGTATTAAGTTCATTGTTTATTGGGTCAGAGTGGAAATTTAAAATAATAGGGGAGTGATCTGATGTTCTTTCACGAAGGATTTCTGACCTGTGAACTGTAGTGGTGATACGTGAGAGTGAGATGTCTGCGATGTCGATAGTGTTTTTGGTGCTGATGTATACTGACAATGAAGGAGGAATTTTATCAATGTCACTGTTTTCTACTGAATTATGGAGGGTGTGATACTTTACATATGTGATACTTCAACCCCTTGAGATATGCTTGGAATTTAATTCGCCTTGAATTGAGTATCTATAAGAGGCCTTAATAATGAGGAAAAGTTACATGTAAAACGTTTGCCAGTGACTTTCCGGAAGGGTAAAAATATAAGGAGTTGATATTTGGGAATGAAATTTTTCTCCTACGGCCTCGAATGATGAATGAATGAATTGATGGAATGAATGTGGGTGCGTATGAGGGAGGGTTTGATTAATAGTGCCACGCCTCCCATATCGTGGTTTTGTGTTTTCTGTCAGATTTATGTTGTGTACTCTGGTAGGTAAAGATTTTTATCGGCGGGTAACATGGTTTCTGGTTACGGCAATTAAATCTGGTAAGGTTTCAAATGTTCTTTCTAGGAGCTCCTCTTATCTGTTTGATTAAATATAACAGTTTCATTGTGATATGGATACATCGAAAAAAAGAGCTAAAGTAAACTGAAGGTTATGCTGCCAATCCAATTTGGAGAATAATTCAGAAGCTGTGGTGAGATTAATTGCATGTGGGAGAAAGACGACGCGGCTCCAATCGTCCGAAAAAAAATCCAATGCATCCTAGAGGTATAGACGTTTCGTAAAATTTCGTAAACGTACAATTTCGTGTATTCAATTTGTTAAAAACATACTGTGTACCCCCTGAATGTAGCACATTCACATTCAGGGGGCCTTGCAATCAATTTAATCCTCACCTCAGCTCCTGTTAAAAAATTCTTGCATGGGCTTAATTCAGTCTATTGATTCATAGAAAATTTCTTGAGTGATTCGCGCGAGTAGGAAAAGTCGGAAAATTACGCACCTAATGACATTTAAAAGCAGATTTCCAACTGCACTTTCATCCATTTTAAATGTTTAGGGCATTCAAGAGTCACGAATTTCAGGTGTATCCCTGCTAATGGCGCTAATATCATTAACCATCGGTATCCTTCCTTAATAAATACTGATGATTCTCAAAATATCAAGGGATGTTTTAAAATTTTCACTCAATTTTACAAAATTCCTTTCATTTAACTGGAGCAGAGATGATAAGATATGGAGTAAAATAATTTGGTAACTAAATTCATTTGAGAACAGTGGTTAGTGCTTGTGGATGAATGAAATTCAATTACATACTGTTACAATATTCACTTTTATTTATAACTGATAATCGAAAAATTCTTCCTTAGAATAGGTAACTGGGATTTAATTGGTCCCCAAACAAAAATTTAACTGTGTACGTCCGGTAAATAAATGCGTTGCCTAATAATCTCCGTGGACACATTCATTACTTAAATTTATCGATTTAAAGGATTCTATTTGTTTAGACATTAGCTATTGGGTAAAATGTTTGGTGAACACTGGACTGCACGAAAACATATTATCCACGATCACTGTCACGTGGTCTAAACCAATACTGGTAGATAAACTCTTTGAATTAAAGGCAATATTTGTTTGATGCTCCTATTCTAATAAACGCCAATTTATACAATGAAGACTGATTTTATATTTGAATGAATGAATTTTACTTTGAAGAACAAATACAATTATCACAAATAAGAGGTTCATGAAAATATCATTAATTACTCATTACTCATGTAATTAAAAAAAATTACAATCTAAGGTGGAAAATTTCCAATATAAACATAGGCAACAATTCAATATGTACCAACTGAATACAAAACACATATTTAAAATATCACCCAAATTCCTCATCGTATGGATCGCATTAATATTGAAATTAATAAGTGTGAAGCATCCCACAGCGGAATTAAAAAGTCCGTCATGAAAAATATGGACAATGCCACGGATGAATGAATTTATGCGATCTGGATATTTTACCTCCTTAGTTCGAATGCAAATTTTGAAGAAAAAAGCGCACATACTGTAGTATTTCATTAAAATAATAATTTAATAACCATTAGTCTTAATTATCTTCAGCATCGTTAAGTCCTGTTCTTTCGAAGATAGTGTGATAGTTGATTTTTACAAATTACTTCCGTCTAATTAATGCAGAACAGGTACTAAGTAATATTCGCCAGGCTATTTCCTAAATCCAAACAACTGTATTCACTTAACCTATAAGAAATCTACAAGAGACATCTATTCCTATAGCAATTTCAGCTTTTTAAACACCATCAAAATTAGTGCCAAGATTTCGGGTGTCGAGAAATAAATGCACCGAGTAAACCCACCTTTAGTTTCGAACGATTTCGTGTATCTTTTTCGATCCACTTGCCCTAAGTATAATTTCTGGCGCAAGGACACTCACACGTGTCATTACTATTTGAGGGGTGGCCATTTGAGCATCCTCGAGATCGCTCGCAGCTCGTGATGGAGGTGAAGAGCTATCTGAGGCAGTGAGAGGGAAAAACGATCTGTCGAGTAGGGTAGGATGGTCGGTGGCGCGGAATGCGATCACTTTGAACACTTTCTTCCGTCCTATGACATCGAAGTTGACTCTTCTGCGTATCCTGATTCCGTTTAGCGGTCATCGCGGAAGTAATCACGAGCGTTTCTCCATGTTTACCCATTCCCCGACTGAAGTCGTTCACAATCTGGCCCGAGAGCGCCGCCAACTGCGGCTCCCCCTCTTAAGATGACCAGTATAACAGGTCTGAACTACTTACATAAATACCATAAACGCTGTTCTCTTTCGGGGTGGTCGAAGTCAAAAACCCTGATTTTAACTTACTTCATGGTAATTTACTCCCTTTTACTAATTTTTTCCACACTCCCCTGCTTTTGCATACCACGCCCTTCTCTATCACATTCTGACATTGTTTCATCCCCACATGCTCTTCTGCTCTTGAGACTTCTATTATACCTTATGAGTCTCTTCGACCACATTCGTGTATGAATTTTTTGGTCTTCACGTTTCTCTATCAAATAATTTAATCTTCTATCATGTAACTTTTTGGTGTCTAGACCCTCACCCACTATTTCAACATGAACAAACTAACGAAGCACAATTCCTTCGTACTTGTCTCTTACTGGTGAATTTAACGCATATTATTTCATGACTCACTTATTCTTCACCATCTCTTCCCTATTTTTACCATAAACACTCGTCATATAAACCATACCGACTGCATTTATTCCATATGTATGCTTACCCTTTCACACTCAAGTTTCAATCCCATACAATAATGTGAGTTCCCTTTAATACTCCTGAACTGCTGGGCTATTTGACACTAAATATTGGCACTAATAAACAATCTCTAACATTTTAACTAGGAGAATCTTTCTCCATTGAGTGCATACAATTTTCCAATTCTACAATTCTTTTTCAATACGTTCCCGCCGATTTTGAATATTTGAATGAAATTTAAGTTTTATTTGTCGACTTAAAGATTAAACTGATTCCCTTGACACGTATTATCTACAGCAGTAAAATGTAGATACTTGCCGTGATTTTTCATTGCTTTATTTCACCGTTTTTGCCTTCATTTTGTTCATCAAAATAGATTTCCCAGGGCTGGTAAAGGTTCGCCTTCATGACCTCAATTTAGGCGTTGATGGTTGACGCGAGCAAATCAACGAAGCCACTCCAAACAGCTTTGGTCTCAACGCGCTATAATGCTGGATAAGGAAATTATTCTTCTCCGTAAGGGAGGGTACAAAGTCTTATGAAATCTCATATTTTCGAGTTGGTGACTTAATAGCCTATGGGATACCTCAGCGCAATAAGTAGTGTGCAGTATCGCATGAATTATATATTTTTTTCAATATTATGTCATCGCTTCCCAACACATTTGCTCGTCGTAGAAGCCATTATGTCTTCATGCACATGCGCACGGGCAATCGTTTTTTTACGCCCGCAACACGAGCATGTAACGGGCGTCGTCTTCTCAGACTCTGCGGTCCTCTCCCCTCCCTCCAGTCACAATCAGTGGCGCCCTCAATAGATTTACGGCACCCTTCATGGGCGGGCCTTGAAGTGTATCGCGGATAAACATTTTCAGGGCAGCAGGGGTGAAATGCCATAATAAAATGAAGTGGACAAACATTCGATGCATGCAAGTGGAGCGTCGGAAATGGATTCGTAAAATTCATCTTAATTTTTTTTTAGTTCCTAGTCAACTTGATACAATAGCGCCTGTAACATTCATTAAGTAACCAAGCATCAGGTAATTCGACCTAAAGCTAAAAATATTATGACCTATTTTTCTTTGGTAATTCTATAATAGTGAAACTCTTGCATTTCTTTAACAATGATTCTTAATTAATATTACTATGCACCAGCTATAAGCAATAACATTCGAACGGCAGCTAACAACTTGCATATTCACCATCATCATGGGCATTGAGCTTCCTAGTGCCTTCCACTCTATAAAACGTAGTTATTAGGTCATTTATTTGAGAGTTAATGCTCTATTAATATTAAATTCACTGATTAATGGTTTGGGTTCTATTGTATTTACACAAGAGTTATGCTTTAAAGGCCGTAACAATTCTTTCCTTTGCATATTTATTGGCTCCTACCCTTTCACAAGTAGGTGCCAAGAAGCGAGGTCATATTCTTGCCTCCTCTACCGGGAGGATATAAAAGAAGGATAAGTAAAGCAAATTTATTGTTTATGTTTGTTCGGCGCTTGTTGTGCATTTGTTATGTTTTGCGTTCGGCGCTTCTTTGTTTTTAACTTCTCCCTCAATGGCCGCAGTCACGATTCGTTTGGTTTATGTGCTCCCTCGATGGGCTCAAAGGTCGAAGTTTTTTTTTTTGCTTACGCAGGTGATTGGTGTTAAAGCGTGGTAGAAACCTTGCAAAGTTCCATACTTAGACATGGATCCTCGTGCATCGAACGCAATTAGGTTGGAATCTTTGTGCAACTCGTTACCACTCATACGGTAAATTATATTTTTATTAATTCATTCGAGCACACAATTAATTACCGGCTCAGTGATGCTGTATTCTCCAAAGAAAGCTCACTGTCCGTTGTACAGGATGTTGAATTGCTTATCCGCTGGTAACTTTTCTATCCCTAATGGATGATACTATTGAAAGCATTTATCGAAATATGAAAAACATAGTTGGTTTCATATTTTGATAAATGGGTGGTAAATCAAATGGTATGAATTTATGTTTACGGTATGGCATTTCTTTCTCATGAATTATATTAAATCATGGCTGGTATATTTAGTCTCAACTCCCCCAAAAGTGAATGTTGATAAATACTAAGAATTCATGGCATCAAAGACATGTTGGAGCATATATCATTTCAAGCAACATGCGAACAGGTTTATTCCGAAGCCTGATTAGGTACTTTCCACCCTTCCTCCCCAGTCGCTCATGTCTACCGCTATCTGATTTTAAATAATATTATTTCACCTCAAGAGTTGAAAAGTTTTCGGCTGATGGTGTTGGTGTTGATGGTCAAACCCATTAATTGGGGTTCCTTGACTGGGTGTAGCGACTTTTTAGGTGTTATTCCGGTCACTTGCTGCACCAAGAGCGATTAAATGTCGGTAAACCGTCCACTGAATGGGAAGTATAACTGTTAGACCACTAAACCTGGATCTTTAAGATTTTTTTCCGGTGACGTCTGTTTTCGCCCAATCCAAATCCCCCCTTTCTCATTCCTGACTTTCTCTCATTACCCATTCGCCCTATGTGTCGATGATGACCGAAGCAAGCAAGCAATCTCCGACTCCCCCACCACGACTCCCGCTACCACTGGAACGCGCGAGGCTCACGCAAAATTTACGACGCGATCAAAGCGTGAAATTCGTTTGGCAACGCCACGAAAGGCGGCTCCGGAGTCCCCTCCTCACCCTTGCTTCTCACACCGTCCTTTCACTCATTTACTGTGCGTTAGGTATCCGGGCTCCTTTCGGAGATCTCCTACGCCGTAGACCTCAGCAAATCTCCACCGTTCCCTACACCACCCTCACAAACCCAGCCCACCTGTCGTGAGCTCTACTCGCCCCAAACCAAAGACTGCCGTCGGAATCACTTGCGGATGGAGATGGAAAAAAGAGCGGTTGGAAAAGCTGAGACGGGAGGGACGGGAAGGAGTTTAACGGTCTGCACCGATGCATATGTCCGCGTTCTCACTTCGGGCAATTGGAAGGAGAGTTTATTTGAGAATTGATCAGCATCTAAAAAACGTACGTTCCCTGGACAAGGGGAAAGCGGCTACTTACCAAAAGCGACCGCGTCTACCACCCCTACAACTGCGCAAATACACTCACCTCCCACTGGAAGGTTGTGGCTGCAAGAGTCAGGGGGAAAGGAGGTAGGATATAAGAGAGATAAAGTGGTCAAAAAACTATGAAGTCTAAGTTTTTACTTTTACTTGTTGATCGCGGAAATAAGGAGTCCCAAATATTTTGCATTTGGTACCTCTCTCTATACATAATAAATTTAATCTAGAACTGGGACTTAAAAGTCTTCAGGAACTTCCTATCCGAGTTATAATGGTTATGGTTATAACTGGAAAAAGAATTAAATTTTATTGTGATGAGGGAAAATATTGTCTCTCGAAGTTCATTTCGACAAATCAAAATCACAATAATCAACTCGATTGGTTTGATGGGCGAAGGTAGAACTCACCTCTTGCTAAATGTAAGCTCTACATCTTGTGAAATTCAGGCGTGGAGGGCCAGTTCCTTTCCCTCTGCCGCCAGCGGTTTCCCAGAAAGATCTGTAGTCGATTGAGTAAATCTGAGGCTACCCAGATTCATCGGGATTTAAACCCGAGCCCTACAGGTCAATAGCCAAACGCTCACTGAGCTCGGCTGCCATCGTCCCCAAAGTGTTTTATTCGTGAACTACTTATAAATAACACTGCATCTTTACGTCATAAGACCATTTAGAGTATTTTTAACCAATAAAATGGGAAAAACGTGGTAATTGACAAGCATTGCGTATTTAAAAATCATTATTGAGGGTGACATTTTCACTTTTTCAACAATTCATTCTGATTAAAGAGGTTAAAAAATCAAAATGAGACGGAAATGAAAATAGCTTGGTGAACTCCACAAATAATTCACCAAGCTATTTTCATTTCCGTCATGGATAACTTCCACCATATCACGCCAGAAAATATTATATCTGTCAAAATGAGAAATTCTATTTTACATAAAGTTATCTCATAATACTATCTTTAAAGAGATTTAAAATTTTCTCCAGGTTCCCAAGAATTTTTTTACCATGTAAATGGCCGATTTTTGTTTGCGACCACATTTGACTCAATTTTTTTATGAATAAAAGAATAATATGAGTTTGTACATTTTTTGGGGATAGTTTATCGATAACCTAAAAGCTTTGCTAAGATTTTGTAAAAATTATAAAGTGATAATGTAATGAATATAAGTTCATCATTGGCACGTGTGAATTACTTTAACAAAATAGAATTTTTTATTTTTAGGTCCAGGCTTTAGGTTTATTTTTTATTCCTATTTCTTAGTTGGGCTATTGCTGATACTCCCAATAACCTTTCCTAATCAATTCAAAATAATTTAAGACTAACGAAACAATTGTTCGCGAATAATTCAAAATTACCTGGACGGGTGCATATGTGAAGTCAGACGAAATATACGAAGGTGAGACCCTTGCTAATCACACTATCCTTCGTTCCTTAACATTTTCCTCATTTAAATTCACGTCCCCTCCGCGTTAACTCCCCACTGAATTACTGAAACTATACCTACTGTCTAGACCTATAGTCCAGGAAAAACGAACTCGATTGGCACTCCTTACAACTCGTTAGGGCCCATCTCAGAAAGTAGGCATCTATTCAAAAGTTGAATCAAACACGGATAAAAGCGGCCCAGTTTGGAAAACTCCCGTGGAAAGAAAGACCCATAGCGTCTCACAATTACTTCGTAATCTGGAGCAGGAGCCCCTGGGGACTCGTAGTCTCGAGCTCGACTTAGGTAAATTATAACAAAAATACCGAATATTTGATTTGTGTGATATCGTGGAAATTATCCACGTCCCACATAACAACTCGGAAAAAATATCGGAAAATATCCCAATTTAAAGAACGGCGCATAAGGCTTCGGAACCTCAACGCCTTATCCGAATGAGCAATTCAATTGAAGCGCATTCGGTGGCACTCAAAATAGAACCGGGATATCGTAGAAATGTTGGTTACTGCATGGATGGAAATGAAAGCAGTGCCGAACGAAGACGAACGAACCATTCCTCACTCTGTTTTTACTCTCTTCGAGCTTCATTCGAGACTAAATTTCTCAAATTTCACGCGATCAGGACACCAAGGTGGTTCCATTTTTGTATAACTACACTCTATCTTTGTAGCCTAATTGACATTTTAAGGTATTCCAACATTCCATACATAACATTCCCAGGTAAGTATAAAAGCACAAATAAATGAATAATGGGGTCGATGAATAATGAATAACTCTGCCGCAAAATCTAAATTTTGTTCACGAATTCAGTGGATTGACCTAAAAAATGACTTTTGGTAAAAAAATTCTTCTGTGGTCATCCTGTTAACTCGTAAAACAAAAATGAAAATACGGTCTCTCTTATGTGAATGTACTTTGTGGAATTGAGCCATGAAAACGAAAACACAAAAAAAAATTGGCCACCCACTCGGTTACTACGCCATCGGATTCGGATCGGCCAATGCCACAGCAAGATCGGCCGTAAGCACTGTGGCGATTGGATGGAAGTGAATTGTGAGGTGATAAATAAGGCCAACCGCTTTCTGCGAAAGAGTAATGCGTTTTGATGTCTAGCCACCTATAACTCGGAAACTAGGCGACAGATTGAAGAGTGGTAAAATAGTCTTTTTTGCTTTTTTTTTAACTCTGTCAGTAATGGAAATTAAAAAGAAGTTGTGGACCAGCCCATTATCGCTTTTCAATCGGAATTGATCCTGTTAATCCTAAACTAGGAAGTGATCCCGAGGCAGACGCGCGCATCCATAAGGTAGGGTGAGGAGAGAAGGGACTGGAGGAGGAGAGGGCGATGGGAAGGGCACGCGAAAGAGAGGAAGGAGTGGGAGGTCGTTCGCTGAAGGGAGAAATCTTCCCCTTTAAGAATGGCGGGGGGAGAGGGGGGCACTGGTGCCCTTAACGACAGCCAGTCGACACCGGCGCCGCCCCGGCGGGGGAAGGGGGGACTGGAAAGGGTGTGGATTGCGCATATTAAAAGGGGAAGGAAGGGAGGAGGGGGAGGGGGGGGCGGAGGGGAGGGGGGGCGGAGGAGCAGCACTTCGCTCGTCGTGG
>LYUA01000342.1:1175362-1189656 GCA_002093875.1 Calopteryx splendens
TTTTTTGCCATTGGTACAAGAAAACGAAAAATCTCTCCAGTAGTTCAATAATTTGCAGCTTGAAAGGTGAAAGTACGAATCATGGTAGGCGGAGAGTAACACGAGGTGATGCTGATTGGATGGCAGGGTTGCTAGATATATACCTACCGTTATCCAGCTATGTGATTTTTTCATTTAGATCAAAAATGCTAGCGTTCATTTTGATTTGGTTTCGTCGTGAATTTGGATTTATTTCACTCATACAAAGGAGAAAAATGGGTAAAAAAAACGTTACTTGGCAAGACGTGAACGAAATACATAGGCGAATAGTCTTACTTTGATTGAAGTGGAAATAGACATGGATAAAAATATGGACAAGATTGATTGAGATGCAGATAGTTTGTAATTTTTCAATTCCTGTAAGATTTTAAAATTTTAATAAATAGCTAAAAATCAATTTTGTGAATTTTATGTTCAGTGATTGTCTACCTTTTATTAAAATCGACTCAAATTATTCAATGTTATTACGATAAAAAGTATCGATTTAGTGTGCATCGGACATGATGAATCGAAACTCAAAATGAATTCTCTGAAAAAAGAGACCTATACGTCTTATGTAAATTTCGGTTGTCTGATCTTTTATTACTTGTTGTTAAGAACATCGCTTCCATCATTTTGTTCTGCGAGGAGCCCCTGGTCAACGCAACTACTCAATTAAATAAAAATCAAATTTATGAGCTCAAAAACATGGGGAAATGTTAAAATATTGTAGTCATACTCATAGAAATAACGAAAATGTGAAATTTGGCAAGCTTTTTTCGATTTCAGCCCACTGTGCGACAGATGTACATAACAAACATATGTGAATAACAAATACTATCTGCTTAAAGGCTTACACAGGAATTGCTGAAAATATGAAAGGCTTGGTTAGTGAGTGGAAAACACTCCGAATAAAATATGCACTATCCTGGAGAATGAACATCAATGCGTCTTGGGTTCCTGGTACCTTTCGCCGATTGAACAAAACCCTAACATATTTCTAACAAGTTGAAAATATATTTACAGATGACAGCCTATGCATAAAAACCTAATGTAATATTAAAGGGAAATACATCTAGTTAATTTCATCGTTAGAGATAGAATAATTCATTTTATTCCACTTTAGGTGAACAAACTTCAAGCCAATAATGGAATCCATTTCGTAGCTATCGATATCCTGCCCGCCATTTAAAATTTCGAGTTTAATTCCTCTCCTCTCTTATTGAAAAAACGATCACTTAAATGTATGATTTACATTAAATTACAGGTAGGCAGAGGACGGAAATAATACCGTAAATCCAGAATGGTTTTCTTAACTCTCGAGTTTTCTTTTTCTCGTTTCACAATAAAATTTTAGATTTCAAATAGGTATTTTGATACATAGTATGCCTTAAGCCAGGTTTACATATTTAATCTCGTGCCGATAAAGGGAATGATATAGAGAATTAAATGATAAAATTGCATGCACAAAAATATACCTAGGTATATATATTTACTGTGGAATTACGAGTATAAGCAAGAGATTTTTCAGTATTACTGCGAATTATTATTCAAAAGAGTGACATGAAGGCTTAACTTATCTACCATTTAATATTAATAATATTTATTTCACTTTTAATTCCAATACGACAAATAATACCAATTTCGCTGTGGAGTAGCAAGCATGTAAGCGGAAAAGGCAAAAACATCGCACTTTACCTGAAGAAGACTCATGAAACAACCGTGACTCAAAAACGTTTTAGAGGAAAATAACGGGGGAATCAAACCTGGAAGAAAGGAGCTCTCCGTAGCGGCTCATACCATTTATTTAATTTATAGCACTCACAATCAGTAGCACCCAGCTAGCAGTACGGACTTTACGAGAAACTGACGAGTTCTCAAATTTTCTTAAAATAATATGGATAACTTTTGGAGGACTATCCTCGAGTGACCTTATACCATGAGATACCCAATCAAAGTTTTAAGGGTAGATATAGCAGCATCGCGTCCCATTCCTTCCTCTGCCTTCAGCTGAGACGAGGCCATCTAGTATAAACTATCGTTGAAAGTGCCACTCCACCGAAGCACGCCAGCACTGCCGAAAGTCCCCTGCCCATCGCCGCTCGATCCGCTCCCTCGACGTAGATGATTGCGTGTCCCGTGTTTCTTCTAAAATCATTAATCACCTCTTTTGGGGATGGCACTTACATGTTAATAAAATATAATCAAGACTTTTACACTGGGTTAGAGATTTGATGTTTACAGACATACTGTTATGATGGTGTTACGATTGATCATAAAAGGGCAATATTTGTCAACCAATTGTATTACTTTTCTAAAATGCCTCTTTGGTAAATTATTTACATCTGTTCAAACCCTATCCCTTGAATTCGCAATATTTTCACGTTAATCTCAATACTTTCCACTTCACGTATTTGGGACATGTCTTGATCCTGTCTTGGACGTAAATGAGACTTTTCTCATAATTTGGAGATAATAAATATGTACTACGATGCCTTATTGTACTAATGATTGTAATTCCCGATCTTAATTTCATATTACATGGCCGTAAGTAAATATTTTCTCTAACTGAAATCGGTTTTTACACCGTTTTTCTAGAGTATGGGACTGCATTTTACAGGAATTTAAATAACGGATTTTTTGAAAATTCATTGATTCTAATTGAAAAATAAGGTTATCTGTAGGGAAAGCATAGTAATGAGATTTTATGAAAAGTGAAGAAAAATATTACAGGCACATTTTATATTGAAATTTATACGGAGCTGCATTGCAAAAATTATGTATCAACTACAACGATGATGTTAGTTTGAGTTCACAGAGCACGTTTTAATATTTATACCATGATCAGCTACTAGGGAATGATCATTTTTTTTAATCACTGCGGCATATATGCATCTAGTTGTATCTCGCATAGGCATACTTTAGGAGGTCGGGGGAGGAAACGGGAAGGGGAGGGTCGGTGTGGGTGGAAATGAATATTCGATGGGATGGTTCAACCATCGCAATTCTTGTTTGGGGTGAAGAATGAGGGTTCGAGGGAGGTGGGTGGATGGAGGGTCCGAAAACGCAGGGGGGAAATACCTGGGAGAATGGAGTGAAAAGGGTTTGCCGAATTAAAGCCTAAAACGCATTCATTCAACTTGGAATGGTGTGGTGAACGCCCCTTCCTTTGGGCTAATCCCTATGGGAATTTTCATTTCACGTTCAATAAATTGGGATATATCTTTGAGTGTGTGCATGATAGGGTGAAATGTTCATCGGTCCCATTTTTTAATCAATGGACTTGGTAAAAACAGGATGTTAGGTAACTTGATAGAATCATAAATGCCCTGATCAGAAATACACAATGCTGCGAACACTTTCACCGTACTTTTCACCAAAATGACTGGATTAAAATTGCATTTATGTTTCATTCCGCCATAACCATGGTGCCCATGCTTCATTCCGCATCCACAATTTAAAGTTTTTTTATCTTTATGGCGACGACCATTAACTAACCATGAAATGAAGAGGACCGCAAGGTTTTTCAATAGAACCGGACAAGAGAAAATTATATCGAGATTCCCCGAGTGAAAAAATAGCTTCAAAAAAGTGCAAAAGTTTTAAGATTCAACCAATCTATTAATAAACTAAAGAAGGGAACTCTTTAAATATATAATAAGAAATTAATATTCCTACTACCAATATTTTAGAGCAGAGCGAGAACTTGAACGTCTCTTTCTACATAGGAAAATGGATTGGTCACTTTCAAATTAAATCATTTCGGCTGTTGCCAACTGACTAAATTATATTGATAACGTATCTTAATGAAGAAATTTATGCAACAGAGTTTCCGTGAAAAAGCTGATAATTTAGCTAACCATTTTAGGATATAGCGTGCTGTTTCAAATTCTATAAATAGGGACAAAGAAAGGAATAAGTTTTTTTGACCTCTTAATCGACTCTCGCAGTTAGCCAAAGTTGACCATTGCCACCAGTGGCAGGTTGCCCCTCCCCCGCAATGGCAGCGTTACTCTCCTAAGCTCATTGAAAGCAGAAATAAAGATTGATATAATGCGTATTAATGAGATTTTATTCGTCATTCATCATTAGTTGAAAGTAAATAATGAACTATAATCTTTATGTAAGGATCCGAGGGGTAACAAAAGTACACTAGCGCGACAAATTGCAAAGGAGAGGTTTAATCGAAATTTATTGGAACCTGAGAAATGTGTCGTTTTCCCAGGCAGATTTACGAGAAGTAGAGGAGAGACAATTTTCCACTGAATAAAACTTTTCAAGCGAGCACAAATCAGTGGTGCTACTGCACGACTTGATGAAGCGAAGTAACATGGAATTAATCGCGGACACAAACTGGGGAAATTGCAAGCAAGGGGTTATCTCTTAGCCAGTGGATGATTCGATTCCACCACATCATTCCCGGAAACTCGACTATGCATTCGGAGTTACGATAATTCCGCCAAAATTCCAATAACGTAGCTTCAGGCAAGGCAGTGTGATTTACCGTGATCGCCTTCGGAGATATGACGGGCATTAGCTCCTCCTCTGTGGAGTTATGAAATAGCGTAATATCGTGGTATTCAGCCGGCTTCTACGCCCTTTTCCTCATTCCCCGCGTCAGCTTGTATCGAGCCACCATTTCGAGCTGCCCTTAGTGGATAATTTATAGACCCGCGAACATAAATTCAAGCGGGAACTCTCCTCCACTCCTGAAACATCAATCTGCTCTTAAATTGAGCTCTACAAGAGAACGCTATCTTGAATTCTTTTGAATCTTTTGAACGTATCTTAATGCCCCAGTACCAATATTTTGAGCATTCCAGCAGAGTGCGATAAAAGGGTTTGATAGAGGTAGGTTATAAGAGATTTAACAGTTTGAATAAAATGAAAGGGTACACGATGATATACCCGCCTATCTGAACGGTTTGATGTTAATCCTAAGAAGCATGAACGAATATTATGAGCGAAGGGAATGTAATAAAGTATATAGAGATAAATAACCATGGATTGTTTGCCAATTTAAATGTGTTCACCAATCCGAAGGCGTTCGCCCGCCGACGCCAATTTTTGCACCGTGACATCATTTGTAGAGCTGTCATATTTCAGATGGCGCGTTCCGTGATAAACCCGCCAACCAGTAACCGTGTCACGTGAAAACAATACCGCTTGAGTTGAGCGGCAGTGGACTCGACGGCGTAAGAAACGAAAAGATGCCATTGCTAGGCATAAAAGTGCGACTGAATCAGATCGCCGCCGCGCGAACCGAGTTCGATCGTCCGATGAAAACCCACTTCCGAGCGAACTTTGGCAGGTACACAGATTGATGAAGACGGTAGCGGCGCGTCGGAGGCCTCGGGGGCGACTTTTTCTCCTCTTCTTGACTCCGACCAAAAGGTTAAAAACCGCCCTCCTTCCGCAACCACTTCGAAACGAGACGCCTTGAAATCCACCGCGACGAGAGAGAGAGGATCTCCTCCCCCTCTCCGTCGGAGATGATGGATGGAAGGAGGTCTCCTTCCGTCGGTAACCGGGCCGTCCTCGGCCTCATCTCGGGACCGGGAAGATTCGCGTCGGGAGGGGCGAGAGAGAGGAGCGCGCCTCGCGGGATCGTGACGAGGCGGCTGAGGGGAGAATAAATAATCCGCGCCCCCGACTTCTCCGTGGGGGATCCACGAGAAGGCGGGATGGAGGACGACATCGACCGAAGTCGCGGCGAAGGCGGCTCGCCAGCAAATCGCTATCCTCGTTGGCCTGGGCGGGTTACACCTTACTCAGTGCAGCTACGGTGTTTCGATGAATGTCGATTAAATCGATTGCATTTTGCGAACACATTTGTCGCTCCTAGACTCTAAGAGAGCTCGATTCGGATTGCTGGCATCCGTTGTGAGAGACGCGGGGATCTTAATGACGAATATAGAGAACTGTCTAACGAAAGTCATCATTTAATATAATCAATCTAAAGATTTGATCACTGCAGATGTCCCTGAATTCCCTTCTCCTCTAACATACTATTTCTCATTAACCCGTCACCCTCACCAATGGCGGGTTCAGAAAATGTTAAAGGGGGGCACACATTTGAGGATGTCTCAATTACAAAGTCTCGTATTTATTTTATCAATGCAATCCGAGAAATACAGGAATACTATAAGCATAAACCTTCCAGAAAAATCAGACAAAATCCTTGATCACATGGTTATTCACACTAAGTTAAAGATAATTGTAAAATCCTTTCTCAAACTAATTTTTGGTCAAGAGGAAAGAGGGGCATGTGTCCCAGTACCCACATAAATTTGCCATTGTCTCTCACATTAAACGCTTGACGCATTTTCTTCTCTGCATCTCTCGATGGTACTCCTTACCTATTTTCTCCTCGTGGGAAAAATAAGATTGAAGAGCAATCTCGGGACCCTTAGTCCTGAGTTTACTTCCGGCTCACTGGTATTTACTGATAATTCTTAAATTATCACTAATAATCAATCATCACATTCATTCAATTTCAGCGCTTTTGGTCTTTGTGACTGTATTACTGGTCATCAAATTGACTATTCAGTCACCGGGAGAGTAGATAAGTTAAGTGCCTGCTTTCTAATACAATGCTTGCTGGTTCGAATCCCGCGTAGAGCATGGGCGTTTAGTGAGTTCGGTTTCTGAAAAACCTATTAATAAGCTAGAAATTGCTTCCTGGAATCCCAAAAAGGATCACGGTTCCGGGGAAAAAAACGTTTTCCACACGGATGCGGCTAATTAAGCTTTCCTCGGGGAATATACTTCATCCATGGAATGGGTTAAAGTTAAATTAGACACTGCTTAAGGTTAAATGTGGTTTATTACGAAGCTTGCCGCATATTTACTCGAGGATAACATTGCAAGCGGGGTACTTCGTGCAATCTATTAATATGGGTGGGGGATGATACCTGAGAAGAGAAACTCAGCCAGAAGGCAAAGAAATACCGCCCTCCCGCGAAAGCTTTAATCAAAAAGACAAAGCGCTAGTGATCTCTCACAATCGCTCCCTGGGGGTGAGGGGGGGGGGTGAGTTCCCGACGTCAAGGCGTGCTGGATGAAAGAGGGAACGTGAACACGCCCACTCCCCAATTGAACCAGTTGGAAGAAGAAAGGATACAGATGGGGAGAGAGCGCTTCGGAGACCGCGTGGTCGGGGCGACGACGCGAGATGAAGACGCCTCGAATCGGCGTCCGAGTCCGACGGTAACACGCCCCCCTCGACCCCCGGGGGTGGGAATCACGCTCGCAAAGAGGGGCGAGGAACACACTCACGCACGAACACAAACACGCAGAGTCTCCCTCCTTTGATTTCCCCCTCGATCCATCAAAACGAAGCGGGCGAGTGGAAATCGGATGGACGGAGAAAGGGACCGGGTGGGAGGGGGAGGGGGGAGTTTCAGGGGGCCAGGACTCCCTCCGCCCGGGCAGACGATAACTCATCTTCCGCTACCCTTAATCTCTCCCTCTCTCTTCCTCTCCTGGAGAAAAAAACCTTGCACATTAAATATCAATGATTAGCTCAAATATTCACCCGTCACTGTCTTGATTTTTGAACGTTTACTGTTAGATTATAACTCATCTTGCTCGTCAATAACGGGGCTCGTCAAACGAGGACGTTGGATAGTCTACAGCGGCCGACCCCCGGGGAGATCAGCAACAAATGCCATAATTTTAAGCATTGCAGGTATGCTTCAGCATATTATGCTTTAAAAGACGCTTGGGGGGGGGGGTGAAGATGTATCATACTCGTTTCAAAAGTCATAGGAGAGGTGTCTCGTAAGATTTTTCTGTGGCAGAAATGCAGCAAACAGCCTCAACTCTGAAAAAGATTAATTTAATACCGCTAATAACGTCCTTCTATTATGAAAAAAGCTATTATTGCCTTTTTGTGCCAAAAAAAAATTCATTTTAAGGCGTGTGGAAAGTAAACAGGCACAGCTTCTAGTTGAAATAATGAATGTGCGAGATTAAATATCAAGCATCGAACTTGATTAAAAATTAAAGGAACATTTTTAAATAGACCTGCTGAAAATAATTTAATGCTCTGAGTAAAAAAAGAGTAGTTATGTAGTGTGCACGAACAACACCTCTGTGCTTGATCCATCACTCAAAATTCTTCATTCTTTGGTTGAAAAAAGTCATTTAAAAAATATTACACTTTGTCGTCGTACTGATCTATTGGCTATTTACTACCCTCAGTTTGCACGCACATTGATGGTACAGCCCCGGAAAGTTAGGAGGGCCGGAGATCTCCGAGAACTCGGTAAAAACACGACAGAAAAAGTACTTCGTAATGGATCTTGTTTGGCCGTTATTTCTATCCCTGTCCAAACCTTGATTTTCCTTCATGGCATAGTTTCATTCATAGCATCGTGGATCATGCAACCTAGTTTCAATACTCCTGGAAGCGTCAGAAACCGCGTTATGTTGGGTTTCATGTCGATGGATTTAAATAACTGGTACCATACCCTTTCCCCAAAGCATAAATAACGATAACGATGCTCACTTCATAATACGGGATCATATTCCATAATTTGGTAGCAGCGCTGTGGATATGCATAACTACACGACATTTTCTCCTGTTAACTGTTCGTGACCCTTCAAACGCTTGAAAAACGATTGACCTAAGCAAGAGAAGAAAATAATGATACTAATTTATCTCACAAAACATAGTTTCAAACAAAAATGTTTCAGATACATTTTCATCAAATACTCAGGGCCTAATTTTCTGAAAACATATACGTACCATATATATGGAGTCACCTTGTAAGGCTACGCGAAAATACCGGCGGCACCTGCTTGAGTTAATTCCACTTCCCAGTACAATTTGACAAAGTTTTCTCCCATAGGCAAAGTGTACTCATAAACTCAGCCTTCAATGCCCTGATACATCAATGAAGCTGATGACAGCCAAAAAAATCTTTCATCTCATTCGTCCAATCATAAACCGGTTTTCGGTTTCAAAACATCAAGAATTTGGGCAACTTTCACGTCGAATGCCTATCATTAATATTTGGAACGACACTGAAAATGGGTAAAGATAGGCATATGTACAGTTGATAACCTTAGACATTATGTAAAAGTGAACATTTTTCAAGTATTCAATTAATAATCGTCAGCATATAGTAGTATTATGATAATCGGAGAATTTGTAGAATACTAGATAAAAATTTCCCTACACTGCAGCAAAAGCAGATCGTGTTTCTTGGGAAAGCAGAGAACTTGGGAATTTACCAAGATTTTCTGAACCATCTGTCGTTAAGTATAAGCACATGGTCTGGGGATAGTGGCAATGCAATACAGAGGACAAAAAGCAGCAAGGGGAAATTGCGAAACTTGAAACAGAAAATACTGTGAGGCTTAAAACATTGAAAGAATTAAAGTAAGAAAAATGTCTAACGAATGACGTAAATTAAAAATAGCGTGACACTTTAGCTTGAGAGAGAGTAATGAGAACAATAAAAAAGGGAAGACAGGTAATCTCCGTCGTAATGGGGTGAACAAATAAGTTGCGTGAATAAAAAGGAAATAAAAATTTTTTCATGCAACTAACATGCAAATAATGTCAAAATATAGAATATCACTGACACAAAATAATAACAGAACAAGGCATATTTGAACTGACAATGAGTATAAAGTCGGTGTACATGAATTACCAAAGTTTTTTCTGCTTTCAATTTTCTGTTGCACACAATACTGCTGATGAGTAACAGGCCTTAATGCAAACCTCCACCTTTTCTTCTTTGAGTTGCCAAAATTTCTGTCATTCACATGTTATTCCGTTGTCTAAATTTTTATAGGTGGTTCAAAAGTTTTTAATGTAATATTTTTCTCATATTTCACAAGGAATCTAAAAAGAAGAGTATGAATCAATTTTCAACTGAGTGAATTCATTCATAGAAGGGAATTCTGATAAATACTGAACGAGACATGCCTCCCTATGTGTGCATGCCAATGTTCATTTATTTTATTAAAAGCAAACATTGGAATGATATTGACATTAGAAATGATCAATATATGAAAAAAAATCTTCACCATATTTCGTTTAATTGCTATAAGTATTTTATTTGATGAAAAATACGATACCCTGGGGTTAAAATAACTCCTTTATTCAGACAAATTAATCACATAAAACGTAATGGCTCTATAAAACCAAGTGCGGAAAAAATTCATTGCTTATCAATGATATCTAATTAGTCCTTGCAGGCCGGAAAAATGTGAAGAATTCTGGATTTGTCTAAAATTTTCCATGTGGTTTATATTCGAGTCAAAATTCACCTCCCTAGAGTTCTTTAAGATAATACCATTTTATATTTATCGGGAATTTCTAAACTTTGTAATGATTCGCAATTCAAACTACAACTCTCGCTATAACTTCTCCCTTGGATTCGTTTCCAATCACGTTTACAAGAGTAAGGAGTCATTTATTTTGAGTAATTAGTCAAATGTATTGCATACGTACATAAATTATTATTCAATGGTGCCTCCATGTATGTTTGTTACGCTACACTGACACCGTTCCATTAGCTTAATTGGCCTCCAAATGTTTAGCCCTTCAATATCTTTCATAATTTTCATTGGTTCCCAAAACCTTTCCGTCAAATAAACAAATCAGCTTCATTAATTATTACAATTTGACGTAATATGACCGGAAATATGCTAGTTTTCACTCTCCCTTATTTCCCATTATCCTCTAACTTCACTAAATTTCCATTCCATACGTAACATCCTGGCGGAGAGGGAACGCCAAATTCCTGATGACAGCATCAAAGAGAATATTTGCGCTGAATCGTAATCTGAGAAGTGGGCAGGCGTGAGCATGGAGCACACTTTTTCGTCTCTGAGTCTCAATTTCGAGAATTTTGCGCCGGAATGAGGCGCAGAGAGCATCAATTGTGCCCCGGCAATCTGCATTTCAACTGTCATTCCTTGATCCCATTCGATCCCTCGAACTTTTAAAACAGGCAGATGCACTAGGGGTGATCGAAAAAACATTATTTTCGAATGTCGCCACTCGATAGCGAAAACAAATTTCTGTTAGGTGATCCTTATAACCTGTTAAATGAAACTCAGTCACACGGGTGATTATTGTCCTGCAGCTCCCCCATTGACCTAAGTGACCGAACTCCTGCTGGTTTGTCACTTCCGCTGTGCAGGTACAATTCCCAAAGTAAGGCTGTAAAGTTTCGAACGAAAATTGAATATTTTTTTCGATATCTTGCCCCGTGTACGAGGCATGAGTATGAATTAAACGCACAAAATGACGACAAGACTGTACAGTGCATTTTGAAACGCAAATTTCGTCTCGGTATTAATTATTTATGCAGCTCTTAGCTAAATTTCGCCTCGTTTCTGACGAAAGCAAATACCAGAACCCGCAACTGCGAGGCGACTGCAGTTCGAGCCCCACCTTTGCCCATTCCACCCTCCCCCCCATATGGACCCATTGTTTCGTTGGTTTCTAATCTTGGTTGGTCTTGAATATAGGTCATTTATTCTTTGAATAAACTTTATAGCTGCATATCGGTGACGTTTTTTAAACCACAAATGGATTTGACAGTTTGCTCTACCCCTTGTGTCTCCTCACGCGCCTCCGCACCCAACGATGCATACTCCAGTTCACCCTCTGGCGCAGAGCGGGTAACGAGCGGCTCAGTAATTGGTATGTTGCTTAAGTCGTTGATTTGGGTATACTCTGTTTCATTCAATCTTTTGGGTGGTGTTTAAAATCTGAATACTCTTCTCTGTGTGGTTGCACCTTTCCTGGTCTCCAACATTTGAAGTAAACCCTCGAGCTGGTCATCTACCCTCTCATCGGAAGTCACTCACCCTCTCATCCTCTGAAGGCATGCCGAGCAACACAAGAGATGAGAGGTGTAACCTTGTACACCTCTCATTTCGTGAATCGATACGTGCTGGATTCAATTTAAATTTCATTCATTGACTGTAAGTCTTTCGACCAACTTCGCCTGTCTCGTCTTTCACAAATTTCAGTAGCTACCTCAAATTTCATGGCATTTCACACCGGGAAAAATCTGGAGCCGTATTAAGCGCAACGTGATTGAATCAAATGAAAGGCATTGCACAAACCTAACAACAGTTTACCACACTGAGCCCAAATCTTCAAATTCTATAACCACGGAATGTGGGTTAGAATGATGGAAGCAGGGACCCCGGAACACTCAGACTCACAACACGTTCCCCACGAAAAATAAAATAAATTCCGACTAACTTGATATCCATGGTGCTTTTAGAACGCTTTCAAAAAATTACGGCCACATTCGGGAGAGGAAGATAAAAGAAGGGGGAGGAGAGTGGGGGGCACACGGAAAGTCGTGCCCCCACCTCCTTCCCTCGCCCTCCCTGTTGGCACTCCCCACCCCTCGTGAAGTGCCACGTCTCCGGCTCGCGAGGAGGAGGATTGGGAACGAAATGCGTAGCGTGGCCTCGCTCTCCGCTACAATCCCCCTCTCTTCGCCGAGGCAAAGCATCTTCCCGTGTTCCCAGGGATGGACGCGCGGGATTCCGACACGACCCGCAAGGGATATGGGACGGCGGCGACGGAGAGCAAGAGCGGACGATTTTCGCGAGCGCATGCGCGTTATCGCGAGGGAGTGAAGGAGCGCGTGAGTGCTCCATGCTGCCTTGGTGCCTTCCTTCTTTTGGTGGACGGTATTCACGGGCGCTATCGATCCCAAAGCGAATTTTGCCAATATTAAATGGTGCACACGCATGGAATGGTGGTATTAGACGGAACGTGGGACGTTTCCCGGTGCATATAATTAAGGATAACCAAATAGGTGATTAATGTCTGTATTTTCTGGCATCGCGCTTAATGAGGAATTCCAATTAAATTCGGTTTGCCAATCCCACCTATCGCGTTTGTATTGATCTATCATTCGCGTTGGAATTCGTGTTGCTATTATACTTGACTCGTGAATGCTTCCATAATTGATTTCCAGTCAGCTATTTTCCGTTTGCGTTAAGAATTTCCGCGCCAAGGAGTTCATCAACTCCTACTTAGACTGCAGTTTGTATAATGCATAATTATATTTCAATATTCACATTCGATAACTTCGTAAATTTTCATTTCAATTAGTCTCAAATTATTAAGATAATGGGTTGGACGGTAAACGTGGCTAACATCTAAATCCGGTATCGGAGAATATCGGCCATTCTATCAATCCAATCTATCTCAGCATCTAATACCTGTTTGTGCGTCTTAGTGTAATAAAACTCACATATTCGAAGAAACAGAGTAATGAGATGAAATTTCCCGACCTGACCTACTTCGAAATTTGTTTTCTTATACTCATGGTAATATTGGAATTTTCAGGACGTTCACGGTACAACAAGGTGGATGCCTTTTAAATCTTGAAATTTTGATGTCATCATGGGAAATTTAGGTGTTCAAGAACCTTTTTTTTTTGTTATCCCGAGTTTGAATAATCATTTCAAGTAGGTAGGTAACCTTGGTAAAGTTTGATTGACATTATCCTTATCGCTACTTAAATCTCGCGCTTAACGAAGGCATGGCGTTAGAAGCGACTTAGGTTATCTCACTGGTTAGAAAAACACAGATCTCAAGGGCAGTGTGAGAAATACTTTGACACCAATTTGTAACCAATTAGTAGAATTGGGATGGATTAGGATTTCATTCCTCAAATGCACAAAAATGTCAAACCATTGTAAATTCCAACACGCTACTCCTTATCCGTGAATTCGAAAGTTAGCCTCGACTTTCCCATTTCGAATACACAACCTCACTCTCCGGCCCAAAACCCCGTGAACTGCGATGAAATTCGTAATACTGAGTCAAATTGGACTTTCCCATCGGAAATAATGTCAAAAATTTGTAACTACTTCAAGCTGCGGAAGAAGTAAAATATTCTCACTAATCCATATTCAAAGTGAAAGGCAGGGACGCTAAATTCAGCCTCGAGCGACATACTGCTATGTTGGAGGCTGTTCAAAACTGTCGAGGCGAAGGCCTAGAATTCCTAGTTCACCCTCGTCTTTCATGGACTGATGACCTCTGACCTTGAAATTTTCCTTCGACGCCATCTTGAGGTTTTGTATTCCCGTAATGTTTGACAGTGTGTTTTTGTAGGTTATATGGTTATAAACGAAGAGAGAAGTATCAGGCGTCCTTTCCTTAGCTCCTCCCACTCTCTCCCCACCCCTCCCTATATATACTAGGATGTATCTCCCTTACCTCACTATATGTTAAAATTTTGCCTCATTTCTTACCTGATGATGATGTTGTAACA
>LYUA01000342.1:1199354-1210592 GCA_002093875.1 Calopteryx splendens
ATTAGACCAAACCCTCGATAACTAATACTTTATTTATATATATATATATACACACACACAAATTGTGACGGCACGGATTGACGGTAAAGTTATATTAATTTAGCAGTGGTACAATAAGGGTCAAACTACTAATGACGTAGAAAACTAAATTTCAAAATCATGAATATTTTTTCCCCTAATTATTGACGTCCATTTCGTCGAAAATCAATTCGGCAACTTTTGAAAAGTGTCTAGCTTTCAGCCTTGGGGAAATCTCGGAGAAAAGGTGGAGTGACCAGCGGAGAGGCGGAATTAATATTCCATCGTTAGAGATTTCATTCACATCGGTGATGAATTGGATAGCGGCCATTATCGACCCCTTTTTGGAGCCAACGTTTCTTTCGTCTTCAGGCACAAAAAGACATTCAAAAGATTGGGGCGAGAATTAATTTAGCGCATGGCGCAGAAATTAGAATGAACGAGAGTGTGGGGGGAGAGGGGGGAGGGACCGAGTCTGCTTCGGGAGGCCCGACGAAAAAAGTTTTTTTTTGTACGAGATGCCGGAGATGCGAAAATACCGAATGAGAGAAGCCTGCGAAGGATCAAGCCGAGGGTGAGTGGAACGGAAAGGTCGGAGAAAGGAGTGCGCGAAGACGGAGGACGATTGAACGGCCGAGAGCCAACCTTCTCCGTGCAAGGAAACTTGACATTGACGGATTGCATGAAGACGTCGCGAAATCTTTTCAGTGGATCCACCCCGTGACCGAGCCGAGGTTGTTACACTTTTTTTCTTTTCGTTTCCGAGGACCGGTTCCGAGTCGATTAACTATTATTATATGCGTACTGGGGAAGCGAGAAATTATTAGGCCGAAAAATTGATCATGATTTACGATTCTCTATGAGATGAGAGTAGTATTCCTTTCCGAACAGATATTTCCGACATTCACTCCGAAGAGTAAGGGGCAATTCCTATTGGTGGGAGGGCCGATGGCAGAAAAAAACGGACGTCCGAAGAGGAGACGCCCGTTTGGAAGCAGTCAGGAATGAAGAATGGAGGGAGGGAGCCGCGAAAGGGGGAGGAATTGATTTTTCTGGGAAAAGCAAAGATTTTCTAAAAAGTAGGAAGGCCAATGAAAGAACTAGGAATTTCTAGGCCTACCCTCAGCGGGATACATTAAATGATAAAAAAATACCGTCCTTAACTGCGAAATTAGGAAAAACAAGTCCTCTCTTACATATTAACAATTTAAATTGCAAACACCCATATCGAGTCGGGATCCAAACCTTTGGGGCAGAAGGAAACCTAACTGTCTACCCAGCAAACCCGGCCATTAATTAACACATTTTTGTCAGCAAGGCTACTCGAATAGAACGACAGTGCTTCTGCATAACTGAGGCTTGATAATCATGTTGTGCTGTAGAATTTTCACGGTTATGTTTACCATGTCACCAAACTTATCGCTCGAGAAAGTGGATGCGAGCCTTCCAAGATGAGAGAGGACAGAAGGCGGACCTGTTTCCTCTTTTCACATGCCAACTATCTCATTTTGAGATTTTTGACAGGGGAATTACCTCACTCTGTGAATTAAATTTAATAATTATTTATATATTATGCGAGAAAAATGCCGAAATTATCGTAAAAGAATTACGAAATAAATTAGTTTAATGTAATTTCTGTGAAGGTTTGCCACTCAATGCTTTTTTTTAATGATTCAAAGGAAATAATCAGTAACGAAGCAAAAAAATGTCTCTGACACCATGTAGCTTGCCCACGAGAAGTAGAGCGGATATACATTCCCGTTGTAATATCCAGCAATATATGAAAGATTCGTGCAAAGTTTCAGAGAATTTACGTGAATTTATTTTAAGGATGCATTTCAGTTCAGAGGAATCTTTGCCAGCCGGATTATTTTGACCTTATTGTTACAAGAAGGCTTAATTAAATGATTTTTAAGGTTCAAATTATACTGGGAAACAAAGCTAACGATTCAAAAAGGTTTCTCTATGTTATTAAGAGAAAAATACTCGGCGAATTATTTGATGAAAGTCCTAAGGCATTTTAGAGTTACAGATTAAATCCATGGAGTCATTAAATGACCAAGATGGTGAAGTATTTGCAAGCAGTGAGGAAAAAGCCATTAAGTCTTAAATAACTCTTACGAAAGAGCGTCCACTAAAGGCCCAATTCAATTAAAACCAAATTTAAAATTACCCTGATACCAATGAACAAATGAGTGGCATAATCATAAATTAAAAAGAGAAAGTTCAACAACTACTGAATTTCAATGCTACAAAAATCTCCGGGTCAGAAGAATTATCCAAACAAGTAGAGAAAGAGTTGGGACCAGGTTTTTGCACCATTTATAGGAAACATATTCGATTTGGAATTATTGGAAGGAAAACTGCCGTAATTAAGCAATATACCCCAAATTAATTTCATAGTGAAAATGGGTAATAAAAAATTCTGAAAATCATATATAGATATCATTAAAATCCCATTTAAACAAAATTCTCGAGCATATAATAGTGATTTGCATCATTACCGTCATTAACAATCGACAATATTTTATGAAAATCGACATGGTAACAGAAATAGTTGATTTTTTGGTACTGAAATGAATTTATATATCCACAATATCTTACATTCGAGAGAATAAACAGAACAAGTGAACAAGTAACGCGAAAGTTTTAAATTTCTAATGTACTTTTCATTAAACACTAAACAAAACGCTGGTATACAAGCTGCATTTGCTTGGAATTAAGAAAAAATCAGTAAATTGGGTTCGCGTTTTTCTCATTGAGTGCAAAAAATATATTTGACGGAATTTCTTCCGAATTTGTGAAAGTAGCCCACCCAAGGAAAAGTGACCGGTTTCTTCTTAGTCCTAATTTATATCAATTACATTAATTTGAAAATAATCAGCCATATTAGGTAATTCGCAAACGATACGATTATCTACTGCGACATTATTGATATAATATGTGAAACTCTACAAAGTGATCTCAGCATTATAGGTAATTGCTATTTGAGGTATCCAGTTAAATGCGAAAAATTCGCGTAATACACTAATATACTGGGGAAAGAAATCCAATCACCCTTAATCCTACATACCCGAAAGCGTACGAGTATAGAGGAGCAAGTGAAATAGGCGACACACTAGCATGGGATCTAAGAAGTGGAAAAAATGTTCTAATTATCTGTGGAGCTGCATCAAAGAATTTGAGCGTCCTCAAACAAATCGGGGGGGAATATTCGAGTGACAAGGATAAGGATAGATGCTATTTCGCATCAATTAGACATCTTGGATACGTCTCGAGCATTTGGAGCTCAACGTATAAAGACTTAATTTCTAAATAAAATAAAATATAAAGAAATCTGAAATATTCTTTAAAAGTTGATATTCACCGAAATATGCAATTCTAGTAAAAAAACAAGGTCAGTCGAAGAAAAACCTTTAAGCAGGAACTCGAATACAAGAACCCATGTCCAGCAGTTTTGACGGTGATGCCTTATTAAAGAGAAACCGGTACCACTTTTGCTAAAAAAACACTATAAAAGCACATTGTATCTTAATTGAAGAAATGTTTCTTAAAACAACTATGTCCGTTCTTTCTTAGAGTAGGATAATTTATACTTCTAACTTTTTTTGCAATGTAACCTTATATTACAGAAAAATATGCATATTTCATAGCTTAAAACTGTCCAAATTTATAATTGCCGTGATTACGAATTTCATTATTTTTAACTCTTCTCAATTGAAATAGTAAATTTTCAAAACCAGTTTACTTGTTCATTTCTTGGAAAATCGATTTAGGGATCTGTTTACTCACCCAAACCTTAAGGAGGATTGAGGTCCCACTTCGGGCAACTGTACCTATTCTTGAGGCGGTCATGAGGGATGGTAGGATCTCTAGGATTCCTGATGAAAAACCAAGCATGGCTTACGATGATCATAGGTGCACGGTCCACTGTTTACTGTAGTAAAAAATCTGCTAAACGAAAAGGAAGAATTTACAATTTTTAATGTATCTATAATCGATTCCTAATACATTATATAGCAGCATTTATATTAAAGATAAAGTATTAGATCCAAAAAATACCAGAGGGGGTTATGGAAATGAATCAGTACTACTCGAAATTTCCTGTAACACAAAAAATTCTCAGGACTCTTACAGGAGGAAACACATGCGGCAGTTCGAGCATTTCTTGTGTCAAAGGGTGTGGGATGCTATTAACAATAACTATCAAGGTCATTAATGGCTGGTGACCTAATACTCCCTGCCACAAGCCCTCGCGGTGGTTAGCAGGGTACTATGTACATGCATATGAAACATGTAGGCGTTTGTACTCTAACTGAGCCATTTCATACGGCGTTATAGAGAATTCCTGATTTTGGAGCGATGTTACCAGTTGCACGAATGGGGATTACAAGTGAAAACTACGTTTGATGCCATCATGCGCATGTCGTCGACTGGGCGGGCTTGTCATCTGCCCGCACAGTATTTGTTGGGCTTTTGAGAGCAGTTTTCTGTCTTAATTTGACGCTTGATCATGAATGCAGAGGTGCGGTTTTGTTAACTTCACGTTAAGCAGGAGATTAGTTTTAGCTTTCCGATTAAACCCATAAATAAATGTTGCAATCTTTAATCAAGTCAAATCGACCGGTAATGAGCTAGTTGACTGAAGGACTAAGGTTTACGATTACTGTTGAGTTGCTACGGTTAACATGTTCATTTTCACTAATGTCTTAATTTGTATAAAATTGGACCTATTGGTAATTCCCACATTAAGTAAACTTCCATCTTTGAATGCAGCACAATATCTTTTAAATGAATATGGATATAAGTTTTATTAACTCCTCATTTTCTGCGAGAAATTACAAAAGAAAAAAGAAGAGAAATATCAATTTCATCCTAAATATTAAAGGGCAATTAGGACGGCCAGCTCGACACAAGTGTGAAACATGATTAATGGCACTGGGATCGGTCATGGCTGATTTTTTGCGGAAAAAACAGAATTTAATTAAGAAAGTGATTTCTATTTTACAAATATCATAAAACTGGGCATTGTACCATATCTTTCTTCGATAGTAATAATGAAAGAGTGATATGAAAAGGCTCGCTTAAATCGTCTAATTTATATTTTTGTACTTATTTCGGTTTCTACTTATATGACAGAAAACGGTCGTTCTGGGCGGGATTTGTGGAAGTCTAAATGCAAGCACGAGGTTTTTGACAACAATTTTATAAATGTCTCAGACCAAACCATATGATATATGATATGATATGACAAAAGTGAAAGTCCTCACTCAGCAACCGAACTGCTTTTCCTGCTGCGGTAGAAAGCAGGCTTTAGGCAATAGTATTTCAGACGGGTTGCTAATAAAACGACGTGAAATTTTTCTTAAATCAGAACGTGGAACAAATATATATTTTCAGTTCTTTCAAGTCTTGATTTGAGTGCGTGTAATTTGGTTTGATTTTTAAATGGATCAGCTAGCTATATGCAGACAGGTATTTCTTCCCCATGTGTATGAAATTTGTGCGATTTTCGTGCTCTTATCCTCTTCACACTGGGAGAATAGTTTGGGAGTATTTCAGATACAGCGCAAGGTAAGCACAAATTCGAGTGATGTGTAAAACAAAGTATTCGATGAATTCTGCTCTTACTATTACTTTTACCTAATTGTTGAAAGAGGAAATGTTTATTTAAATAAAGTTATAGGCATAACAATCAATGCATGATATCATCATTTTTTGATTCGAATAACTAAGGAGGCAACTTATTTACGCGCGAAATCGGGAGTTGCGGCTATTAGTAATGTTTTTTCATTGTAATTGTTATTATACATTTTTCCCGTCGGTTTCAGGAAGAACACCAGGGTTTATATCATTTCAAGGTTTCAATTTTTCATTTTATCTTAATGAGCGTTTAAGATTGAGGAAAAGGGTTCTATAATATACTTTTAATGTACTCTATTAAAATATTGGACTAAAATGGAGTTGATAAGTCTTTTTGGTAGTACACACTTAAGAAATAGACATTGTGGCACAGAAACACTCATTCAACCTCAAGCTCTTTGTGTCCTGGTGAAATTTTTAACGGGCTCTAAAAAAAACTTAAGAATAATATGCCGAGAACAATATTTTTCGGTTTCTGTGCTTGATTATGAGACTTCAGTAGCTCCAAAAATTATAAAAAGGTACATATTATTATTATTATTATTAATGGTAATCTAACGAGTAAGGTAGGTAGGTCTCTGATGGACACACCCCTACAACAATCTTTTCTTCATTTCGGCATACCTTATGCCACCCTTCACTCCACCCAACATGGGATTAGAAAAGGAGGGAGAGGGAGCGAATGGGTTGTGATATGAGAGATTCACATTCTTCAGCATTCCATCGCCACTCAGCACGCCCTGCATCCACTTTTCCGTCCTAGATTACATATATCATGTGGATACTCTTTATTCCTCTATAGTATTCGGAATTATTCTTTCAATGCCTAGCCTATTGCGTTTATATTTGAAAATTCTTCAATTAGCGCAGAGAAAATAACCAATTACGATTATTATTACGTTAAATTTACTATTATTACAGTAAATTTATAATGATTTCTTTGAATGTTTTTTTACTTTAAATTGCTTAGCATGGGTTTAACGAAAAAGGAAATGATTTGCTTTTGAAATTCCACTTTGAGTTCTACTACTCCAATATTAGTGAAAGCAACGCATGCTATAAATGCATATATAGAATGCATAACAACAAGAAATTACAGGTCACGAGGAGATTTTGCACACGCTCGGATCGTGTTGAACGACGACCGAGAGACATGGATTAAATGTCACGACTATTCCCACTTTCCTCACTTCGTTTTCCCATTGCTTAATTGCGTAGCCCGCGTGGTCGTCTTCTTGATACGCCGAAAGGTCACCCTAATCTGAACTCTACGCGATCGCAGATTAAACACGGGGCCACCCGAAATCGTCTTCGTACGTGGAACTCGACGGAGTCGTTTCGGTCCGCGGAATGGGATTGTCCCGAACCATTATCCATACCAATCGGACCACCCATCGATGAGGTTAAGATAGGTACATGAGCGACTCCTGTCACCTCACTCGCCCCTGCCACTCACCGAATCCCTCGAGGCAGCGGCTTTTATCGCCTGACCATCTGCTGTGCTCAAGAAGAGAAATTGGCCTGGCCGCTTGGCAATATTCACACCTACCAGACACTTAAGACAGCCTAAGGGAGGGTGAGAACGATTCTGATGACTGGTCACATGGAGAGGAAGACGGCTTGGAGAGGACCGTGTCATCACTATTATGATATGCAAAATACATAAGTACCTTCAGAACCTAAACTAAATCTATATCGCTCCCTATTCCTTGAAAAGATTTTCCGTCCTGAGTAGGTCAAGATCTATTATTTTGGTTGTTAACAGTTTCTTCATTATCCTTCCACGGTTTTAGCCCGAGGTAATCCGGCAGAGGTAAGTACTCAATGGCTCAAAGCTCAGCCACGAGAGATGCAGCTTATGTTTCGTAATAGTTTTTCTTGAAATGTTTTGGAAGTGGTTACAAAAACACGTGGCAACATTTTAGAGGATAAGTTATGAACCAAAACGAGAAGTTTTTTTCAACTTCGGTTTCTGATCGCCTGATATTCACTATGGTAAAATTATTTACCATACGTTATCTTTAAGGAATCATCCCTACAATATTGCGCTACATTCATCATTAAAAGGAAAAATGAAAGAGGGGAAGAAAAATACCCTTGAAGATCTTTTGCAACCTTTTTTAAGATTAATCCATCACTGTGCAATGCTAAAAAAATTGCAACAAATTCTTTAGATTTCCAATAGATATATTTTCAAGAAATACAAATATCGAGAGTGGCGAAAACTACACTCTGAAAAGCCACTAATGAGGGAGGAAGAGTAATGGCGGGCGATGCGTAAAACGAAGGGTTTCTTTCATCACATTTCCCTTGCATGCACATAAATATTTTTTATAACTTGGTAGCTAAGTCTTCAGGAAACAATATTTGATAAGCATCGGAATTGAATTTTTCGCTGATTAGGCTCTTGAAACATAATTGTGTACCTACTTAAGATATGCTCTGCTTCCATGTTCGCATGCTCATCTGAGTTTTCCATACCTACATAATTCTTCTTCGGGCAAGCCTGGTGGTAAGAGAGAGTGTGAGAAATCCAAAGGATTTAAAGAGTATACTTGATTGTTCCATTCAATACTAATATTTACGCGATAGCATGGTTATTATTGTCGAGAATAACTTGCAAAATCGAATAATGTAAATCGTACACATGGTGGGGGAGGGGTTTATGTGAAAGGTCTATGGCCCATTTTCACGCGTGAAATGTCTCTCACTCCGCAGTAATCATGGCTGAGGTTGGTTTTAATAGGCGAGCGCGAAAGAAAAACAGGGGAGGTGTCTAGATCACGGAAACATGAGAGGACACGTAAATGACCATCTTTCGTAATCCGCCAAATGTTTTGATTACTTTACAATAGTTTATACGGGCGACCTATGCATCTTAATTAAAGTAATGGTCGGAATTACTAATAGCAATATCTTCAATAGCTATACCTTAACAAATATAGACGATTCTCCAGCAGGGAAATCTTAAAAACTCAGTGCACAGATTCTAGGTAAATGTTTTCCACATATGCTAGGAATTATGTCAACAGGTACAATCTTATAGAGAGAAATGTCATTTATTAAAAGTAATATAAAAATCAATTTGTCTTGTAAAATAATAAAATAAACTTGACAATGTCATGAAATCTTGGTTGGTCTTCATAGACCAGTGCGGAAAGTAAAAAGCATTTATTTATTTCGTTATATTTCGCTATATATTCATCCAAATTGTACGCGTTTATCACAGATTTTTATTTTGTATATCGCTCTATTTAAATAGTCGCTTTGCTACTACTTAAATATAATACTTTAAAGTGGGTTTCTGAGGGTCTTATACCTGCCCCCTTGGAAGTTTTTAGAGTTACATGTGCCTATTTACACGTACTATTAAGATCTAAATTCTAAAAATTATGAAAATGAACACACATTTTGAAGAAGTTCTTACGTAATCACCGAATGATTGACAATATGGGACCATACACAAAATTTCCAAATTGACGATGATTCAAAATTAGACCCAGGGGTTTAAAAAATATTAAACTCTCTAACAAAGCCGCGGAATTAGGAATTTACTTTGCTTCAAACAAAGAGTTTTTGCTACACAATTTGATTCACGCACCATCTGTACATGAGTTCAACCTGCACGCGGGAAAACGTGAGGGTCTGCAAGAGCTGCAACAATCACACTACATGAGTAAGTTTCCGAATGGTCTATCGTGAAAATTTCGCCACGCATTAAGCCTGGTGGTAGATTCTTATAATCTGGTATACGACGAGAGAGAGAGAGAGAAAAGACAATGAGAGAGGGGAGGGTCTAATTGAAAGCGGTGAGGGGTGGCTGGGAGAAAAGGGCGAGAGAAAAGAGAATGGCTCCGGAGTGAACGGGGAGAGACGGGATCCGCGAGAGCGATGAAGGGGATGCATGGAAAGGTAGGGAGGGACGAGATCTCTTCTCGGGGAAGGGGGCGAGCGCTCAGGCCATTCATTCATCAGTCGGGGCGTGACACGTCTTGGAAACTCCTGCGGAGGGGGGATGGAGGGTAATTAGGACGAGAATGCATTTGGGGAATGACGATGGAGGAGATAAAAGGGGGAGATAATGTAGAAGGAGAGTGCCAAGGTTGAATTAAGAGTGTTGGAAACCTCAGCTAACGGTAAATGAACGTGAAATGAGAGAGTGTGCCCCTCCGCCCTCGGGAGTTGGGAGGTGTGAAGGAGATCCTTACCGAGAAGGTTGGGATGTCGAGAGAGAATCGAAAAATTACTGCAGTCTTTTATCAAACTGCAACACTACTGGGTCAAATTTATGATGGAGAATTCATTTTATTCATTGTCCTAAACTTGAATCTTTGGACCGGGTGAGCTCAGTTTTCATGCGTAAATGGATGAGTTCGTTACTCCTTCATTTTTTACTTAATAAGTTTACCTATGTTTAGACAATATTAGCAGAAAAGCGAGAAAAAGATCTGATATTCCGAATCACCATCTACATTTCTGAGGATAATAAAAGTCCTATATCGTCTAACTGCAATAAAAAAATGGCAAAAGCTGCTAGATCGTTTAAGATGGCAATTGATTGAGACTTGGGAGATGTACAGACATAGTTGTCATAGTAGTTACTCCCTCGCCGGGTGACGTGCATGTTACATACCCGCAACGAGGACATCTACTTTATGTCACGCATTAAATTACCCTGGTTGATAGTACTGCGTTATATTAAATGCACCGTAGTGAATTTCCATCCCTGGAAATACTTTCATCATATTGTGTGATATGATATCAGACGTCGAATCACCTCTGAAATCCAGTTAATAACACTAAAGATTTTTCAATTACTCTCCAGTCTCCACTACAATGTAAAACGAATAGATTATTTCGTAAAAAATAGGAATTTTCGAGAGTTGTTGTAGTACTTTTAGATTTTAGAAACGATTTAATGCTGTCTAAACTGCACAAAGAAACAATAAGCTAGTTACTTAATAAGATATATATGATTCTGTTTAATGTATAGGCATCTGGAGAGCATAATTTCCAAATAGGTTGAACAGTTTGGATTTAACTGATTTAAAGTATTCACTAACATTCTATGATATTAAAGGTTAATTCTTTATGTAATATGACAGAGTAATTAGGTACTTTAGTACTTATAATGAATGATAATTCTCCCTATTATTTTGTAAATTTTGACCTAATTCCAAATACCTGTGTGCGCCCAGCCACTTTTGATCCTCAAGCAGAATGTCTCATAAAAGAAGTTGGAGGATTAAAATACGGGCATCTTATACAGAATTTTATTCCTTCTAATCAGAGAATAAATTTGAGTGCACTTGAGGTGCTTCAAAAAGCCGAAAACACTTCTTGGGAGAGATAAAGTTTCTTCTAAGGAACTTTTCAAATCTTTTGTGAATCACTAAATCCGAATTAATTATGCAATCGCATTTTCTCCTTTTCAAATCCATTAATCAGATCATTTTTAAGGATTGAGGGATGTAACTCTGGATTTAAATTTATTGGTGATCCATAGACTTCATTGATTTTTAGTTCTTTGCTAGAGAAAATAGTCCACCTATATGAGATTAAAGTGATGGCTAGTGA